>VOPJ01010836.1:0-101760 GCA_014673585.1 Semibalanus balanoides
GACCAGAGAGCTCAACATTTTGCAAATTAAAAAAAAAATGCTGAAATAGGGGCACCCTCAAAATATAGTGAACCAAATCCGTCGAGTTTTCAGATTTGGGTACTTATAGGTAGGGGCACCAATGCAATTGATGGGCCCCTCCTTGAAGATTTTCTGGATCCGCCACTGAACTGCGCCTTGAGTTACGATATTCGCTTAGCAGCAGAGCAGCATCGCTTATATCATACGCTGATTCGGCTGCATTTTTGCTTTTTATTTTAAACGCTCCGAGACCGCTGTCATTGTGTAGGTATGTGTGTTACTGTGAGGACAAAAGCGACACGTCTTTGTCGATAGCTTGAGTCATCGGCTCGCGAACAAAGTCTAACAACGACGTCGCTTCCGATTACACTCAGCAGACGAGTGAGTGAGCCAGGCACGTGCTGGTTGTAAGATCGAACGGTGAATCGGCACAGGCTGTCTATTCCCTCTCAGAGAGCGGCACTGTCGTAGCGCAGAGCGCCTAGCAGCTCAGGAAGCGCTGTCGAGCTGACCGAGACAGTTGCTTCTCTTTGGAGCACGGCTCGGTAAACCGAGTCGCGCTCAGTGCTATTGCACCTCGCTGTGGGACAGGAAACTCAGTCGAGCATGGTTTGCGGGCATGTCTGTTCCACACTGCGATTGCACTGCTAACCACAGTGTGAACACGTGCCGAAGAGTGTACCGCAGATCTCGATAAACGGCGAACAATACCGAGACGGCACCCGTACTGGTTTTCAACAGCCGGCTGGATATTTTGTTTCATTGGATTTTCGAAACCTTTGGCATTATTGCTGGGTTTGCCGTGTTTTCAATTAGTTTTGAAGCATGCCTCAGCTTGCCCAGTTCTATGCATTCTCTTAGCCTCCATGGAACTTTTATTGACAATAAATGCAGCCCGGTGCCTGCCCGGGACCGGGGACATAATGTTCTCGTGTAAGTCTCGGCTGCACTGTCCGTCCGCATTGCGTCGAGGGATACATACCTACACGGGAGGATGTGACCAGCTCACCTCGGGCTGCCAGTGACGCCACAAACAGTGCAGCCATCTCCTTCGTCGCATCATGTAGTGTAGTGTACATGCGGCCCATCTGTCGGCCCGACACACAACTTCACTTTCTATAGGTCCGCATCCCCAGCCGACTGTTGGGAGCCCCGCCTCTTTGTGAGACAACCGACCGAGAGCGTTGTTTTGGCTCGCGATCCGCCACCAGTGGCTTGCAATTCTGAAAACGGAGGTCCGGTCCTGCCGGCAAACTGTGTATAAGCGACTGAGCAAGTTCATTCGCTACCACTAGCGTTTTGTGCTGGTGACATCAGAGTTGAAGCAGCTGACTGCTGAGCCTGCTCCATCCGCCACATGGCACACACTATTATCTGCTGTCATGAGCTCAATGTCCAGAGCTGGCGCTCTGTTGCCGCCGGATCGTGCGTTGCGTCATCCCCGGTTCCCCGGTCGATGTTCAGCCTCATATCGGCCGTGGTCTGAGCCGGATGACGACGCAGGTGTGCCGCCCGGCCGCCCCGTCATCACCGCGCGGTCCGTGACGTCATCATCGGCACACCATCAGGCCACGCGCCGCAATGGGGCGGGAGCAGCAGTTTCAGCAGCAGCAGTTTCACCGGCGCGCCGGTGAAACTGGCGCTCGCTCTACGGGGGCGGAGGCCGGAGCGGCCGCTGGATGGCCATGGCGTGACATCACGTCATCGCCTTGGCGGCCCGTCAGCCGGTCTGACCTGTCACCCGTCCCTCGAAAACCCCGTTGGGAAACCGGTGTCAGCAGGCTGACTTGCATCGGTGCCGAGGTCACGGGCCGGCTCAGTAGGGCGACACGGAACAGCTGTAGGGTAGTTTTGCACGCGGGGGTGATTTTCCTGCTGCGCCGCTACTTTGGTGGTGCGCAGCTGACGGTGCACTAGTCGAAATTTCGTCTTCTGTATTGTATTTGACATTTGTTATGTTTCATCATGACTAATGACCATTGTGCGGAGCGGGAGTTATCGGAGGAAAAGTGGCTGCTCTACTCCACAGCGGCCAGCTGGCTAGTCGAAAACCTTCACAAACTATGGTTGGATACTCACTTGTATAGGCTGTCTGTCTGAACAAAGAACATAATTTCATCATTTTTCTCGAGTTAAAAAATAAAACAAAACAAGTTTTTTCCATAATAGCAAGTCAATACAATGTTGTCCATTTGCTTACTTGCACGGCGCACTGCTTCTCCGATTTGAGAACCACTGGTAACGATCACTCACCGATCAGCTGACGGAGCTGTGACGTCACAGTCAGCGCCGGAGTAGCGCGTGCAGCGCGCGCGGCGTCAGACGGCGTGCTTTGGTCGAGGTGGGTGTTTGTGTTCGTGGGGTTGTCCCCGCTGTAAGATTGATCGGTTTAACGAGGCATTGCCTAGTTTGCCCAGTTTTAAACTCACTTTTTGGTATTGTATGCTGTTGAATAAGTGTACTGTTAGTTTTTGAGAGATCTGTGGGCCTGTGGCACTATGCTATCAGCAACTGTTCATGGAACTCTTTGTTCTCCGGTCCTGAACTGTCAACTGTGCTTTTTATAGTTGTTATGCCTATTTGTTGAGTTAAATTTCTTGCTATTTGTGTATTCCAGATACGAAAGCATGCTTTCTTTTCAATGTGTGTCAACTGAAATATGAAAATCATTCATATTGATATGACCCTTTGGCTAGTGCCATTGCTGTCACTTATATTGCTAATTATTATTATTAAGAATGTCAATTTTTTATGTTTTGATGTTTTTGTATTCCTTTGCTTCCTATTTTCATATGTATATCATATTTGAGTGACCAACTTACACCCATGTCCTGTCACATGAACTTGAAGTCAGAAGTATAACAATATGTCTGACATGAATGTGTTACAATTTTCCAACATTCATATGTAATTATGGTACTCTGACCATAAAAATAGATTTAATAAGACGTTTTATTGTGGTTTTCTGATCTTGATATTTATGTATATGATAAATTTACATGAATACCTAGTACCTACCTCTTCACTGACATCCATGTATTTTCTTAGTTGTCTGCTGATGAAATATTGAATAATTTTCCTATCACAATTGTACTAACATTCATTTTCCTTTCAGGATTGATATTCATGAAGAGCTGAACCACTGGAGATTCCATTGGTTACAAGTTTAATAATCAAAGGAGATATTCACTCCTACAAATATGAATTACATTGGGAAGTTCCTTTCTAACTTCAAGGAGTTCTACAATGAAATCAACACAGCCACACTGACAGGTGGGTGTTCTCTTAATTTTATCAACACTATGTCATTTTGATCATATGCAACTCTTACTTAAAATCAATTGTGCTCATGACTCTTAAGATTATGCTTATGCTTAGTGTAAAGAGTCTTTCACCTTGACTGTTACTCTACCATGTAGGTATTTGTCATTTCAAGTTAATTTAACATTTTTGAAAGAAAATAATGTTTATTTAAACAATTTAGATCCTATTAGATTATATTGGTAAATGAGTTCCTTACAGGATATGATCTTTGCAGAGGTAATGAGTGATGACTATCTTAACTAAGCTTCCTTCTTGCAGGTGCCATTGATGTAGTTGTTGCACAACAGGAGGATGGCTCCTTCATTTCTTCCCCATTCCATGTCCGGTTTGGGAAGATTGGAGTCCTCAAAAGCAAGGAGAAAATTGTAAGTATGGCAAGTGCTTATGTTGTAGGTGTTTTGGATGCATGATGTGTACTTTGATGAATTTGCTTGCATAATACTATATGATTTTTCAGTAAAATTGAAAGCTATCTAAAAAGTAGGTATTTTGGATGGATGATGTGTACTTTGATGAATTTGCTTGCATTGATAGCAATACTATATGATTTTTCAGTAAAATTGAAAGCTATCTAAAAAGAGGACAATTGGTGCAAGCGGAATAAAGTAGATCACCCATTTCTGTACTATAGTGGGATACCCTGATTGTATTCCCTTCCTGGTTCCCACCCTAGTTCATTTGAGTCAAGGTCAGAGGTTCCTGATCGTCCTCGAGGGAGGATTCAGGACTCCCCCCCTCCCCGAACTGACGCGACTGACTCCCGCCCGCAGGTGGACATCGAGATCAACGGCCGGCCGGTGGACATCCACATGAAGCTGGGCGAGTCTGGCGAGGCGTTCTTCGTCGAGCAGGTCGACGATGACGAGGAGCTGAGCTCTGCGGAGCTGGCCACGTCGCCGCTGCCGCAGGCGCGCGCCCTGTACCTGGTCGAGGAGGACTCGCCGCGCCTGGTGGACGGCCGCCAGCTGGACAGCAGCGAGCCGTTCAGCCTGCAGGGCGCCGCCGCCGAGCTGGCCACCGACGCTGCCGTGGCCGGCACCCCCGTCAACACCCACCTGACCATGTCGCAGATGGACTGCGACCTGCCGGCGCCGCCCGTCGACGCCGAGCAGCCGACCACGCCCGGAGAGCACATGCACATGACGGTGACGAACCTCAGCTGTGACGTGGTGCCGGCGCCCGGCAGCGAAGCGGCCGACGCGCACGCGGTCGTGACGGTGACGGATGTGACGACCGTGTCGGAGGTGCCGGGCTCGGTGGAGCAGTGCACCGTCATGACGGACCTGAGGTGCGAGGTGCAGCCGCGGCCCGGGGACTCGCCCGTCACCTTCAAGGCGCGCAAGGTGGAGAAGCTGGTCAAGCTGGACGGTTCCACCATGTTCGTGCCGATCAAGAACTCGGAGAAGGTGTCGGCGGGAACGCAGACGGAACGCGCGCCCTCCGCCGGAGCCAGCAGCAGCGGCAGCAGCGGGACGGTCGAGGCGCGCGCCGCTGCCGACGACAGGGAGCCGGTCAAGAAACGCAAGTCGAAGAAGCGCAAGACGGCCAAGCACCGGCGCTCGCTGTCGGAGACGAAGGTGGGCCCGTCGCCGCTGCAGGAGGAGGACATCTTCCAGATGGAGGACGTGAAGCAGGAGGTGCGGGCTTCGCGTGCCTCGCTCGACGACTGGACCTCCCGGACCTACCCGCAGGACTGTCACCCGTTCAGCGACACCGACATCAGTCCCCGTGGCAGGTATGTGACGTGGACCTTGGTCCTGAGACAAGCAGTGGCATCAGCCACGTTCATCAGCCGTCAGTCGGTGAAGGGTCCAAGTCAGGAGGGGTTGAGACCCAAAACCATTCGCTTGCTCATGCGGATGTTTTTTATGACTGTTTTATGCAGTGTTGTGTAGAACAATCACTCCCATGATTCCGTCGTTCTTCGCCTGACGTGGCCACACGTCTGACGTCTGCCTCTCCTCGCAGCCCGAATACGTCCCGCCCAGCCTCGCCCATCAAGTCGGACACCGAGTTCGAGATCGAGCGCGAGCGGCTGGTGAGCGACGAGGGCAGTCAGACCGACACCACCGTGTGGCAGTGGGGTGAGCTGCCCTCGCCCTCCCGCGCCATGGCGCCGCCCGGCGAGCCGGTAGAGGCGGCAGCCGGCGGCGCAACAGCCGCCGTCACCACCGCCTCGGACGCCGCCTCCACCGCAGCGGCCGCCGCCACCACAGCCGCCAGCGAGGAGCGCTCCATGCTCTCCGGCATGTTCAGCTTCATGCGGAAGACGAAGAAGGCTCGCCACGACCCAGTGGCGGAGGGTATCTACCTGGACGACCTGAACCTGGAGTCGCTGGACCCCGAGGTGGCGGCGCTCTACTTCCCCCGCTCTCACGCGCTGGCCAGTGGTGACAAAGGTGAGGATGGCGCAGGGTTGGGGCATTCAATGCAATGTTCCCTGTCACTGGTTCTTAGCAGCGATTTGTTTTGCTTCGTCTGTGACATGTCGAACTGACGTAACTGACGTTGGCGCGGGTCGGTGGCTGACCTGTCATGTCGAACGTAACATCCTGACGTAATATGATTAATTGACTGTTGGTTGACTGTCTTGTCCAAACCCCGACCTGAACCATTCTGATCTCTATCTGCTCTGTCTGGACGCCTGACTGGGTCGTCTTGATGCCTGTCTGACTCGTCTTGACAGCTGTCTGACCCGTGTCTGCCATTTACCTGACTCCCTCTCCCCCTCCTCCGACAGAAGTATCAGCAGTGGACAGCGGCGCTGACCACGGTCTGGACGACGACGAGGGTAACGGCTCGTCAATCCCTCACTCTCCCTCCCCGTCCAGTCCGCACAGCAGCTGCGACCGCTCGGTGGACCTGGACCTCGGCGACGTGGCCATGTCGCTCTGCGGCGGCCTCGAGGGCTGCTTCGACGGCAACGTCCCCGAGAGCCTGTTCCTGCAGTGCCTGGTCACGTATGACGACCTGTGCGACGAGCCGCGGCTGCTGGAGCGGCCCGAGCTGGTGGTGCGCGTCAACGGGCGCTACTACAACTGGACCACGGCGGCGCCGCTCATCTCCTCGGCGGTCATGTTCCGCCGTCCGCTGCCGGGACGCACGCTGGAGATGCTCGCCGAGCAGACCATGCCCAAGAAGAAGCCGGCCAAGAAGGGCTCCGGCCGCAGCTACTCGTGGTGGTCGTGGAGACGCGCCGGCGAGGCGGCGCCCACTGATCAGGGGTCTGACGCCGCGCAGGAGGCGATCCAGGCCGAGCCGGCCGCCACCGCCAGCGCTGCCACTACTGCTGCTGCACAGCCGCAGCTGACGACTGTCACCGGGACGCAGACGATGGTCACCGAGCCGCAGCCGACGGTCACCGGGCCGCAGCCGACGGTCACCGAGCCGCAGCCGACGGTCACCGAGCCGCAGCCGGTGATAACCGAGGTGACTGAGCCGGAGGAGGAGGTGACCGAGGAGGTCGAGTCACAGCCGGAGGCATACGTGATAGAGGCGGAGGACTCGGAGCCGCTGGTGGTGGAGCCGCTGTCGGGGGAGTCGCTGGTGGAGGCGGCGGAGGAGGCGGTCGGCGGGGAGGTGGCGCCCGGCCCGCTGCGTGAGGAGGAGGCCCGCGCCGGCCTGGAGCCGGCTGACCTCAGCGCGCTGACGGTGGAGTGTGAGACGCAGACGGGTACGCCGCCGGGAACTCCCGGTCGACTGTGGCAGGGCGACGTCAGGTGAGTGACGGAGGGAAGGTTGTGACAGGGCGCTGTCAGGATAGTCGAGCTCACAGGACAGAACATCGGCCGGCTGGCCAGTACANGCGATCAGTCCAGCATCACAAATCAAAGCCCGGCGCCCCATACCAAACATGCCACGTAACTGTCACGAGATGGATAATGCGCAAAATTGCTTATATTGTCAGAACACTAGTTGGGATGGGTATTTTTCCGCACTAAAACCTAAATGGTATGTATTAGCAAGTTACCATATAGTCTTATTCACTAAGTTAACAGTAATTTTATTTTATATCTGCGTCAATTGAAGTTTTATTTATTTGCCGAAATTGAGTTTGTCGTTTTTATACATACACCAGAAGATTTTATCTGCCCCAGTAACCCGATTTCCGGCTCGACTGGGGGGGGCTGGCGGCTTCACTGGGGGGGGGGCTGCAGCCCCCCAGTTAACATGTTAGAGGAGGCCCTGGTCTTGTACGTTATTAAAGATGTCAAGTGAAACTGCAAAAACCACTCAGTATTTAGCGGAACACTGAGATAACAAAAAACACCGATCAGCACCTTTAAACGGCATTTTTGGGGTGTACAAAGTTTGGGCCAACACCTCGAAGGGTGTTACTGGGAAGTCTGACACCACCGATGTCCCTGAGGAACTCCCCACGGGGATGTATAAATTCCCCACGGGAGTTTCTCAGGCTATATCGGCGGTGTCAGACACCCCAACGACACCCTTAAAGATGTTGATCAGAACTTTGTACCCCCACAAATGCCGTTAAAAGGTGTCAATCGGTGTCAAAAAGGGCAATCACGGGAATTCCAAGGTATGCATTTTGGCCACATTCTTAGTGTGTTTTTCTTCAATAAAAGTATTTTTTAAATAAACTTAGTCCGAATCTTTTGCATGGATGACTTTCTGAAGTCAGCACCCGGGCTAAGCAGAGATTGTTGCGCTGGTCTGACCTCACCACCCGACCGCGCAATCCCTGCTGGCCGGCAGAATTTATAAACGAAAGTTGTACGTGCCCGACATACCTGGACACGGTCCGCCCCGCTCGCTGACGTCACCTGGCTTGAGAGCGACCCGCTGCACCGGCCCGAAGGTCATCCCAGTTCAGGAGCAAATAGCCGAGCGCCGAAGCGAAATAGAACCAGGCTGCCACTACTGGGATAGGTCAGAAGACCAGCGCTCTCCCACTGAGCTACAGGGGCGGACTAAAACACTAATGACGTCTTGCAAAGGTTTGGTGTGCATAAGTTTGCAGCCGTACTAGCACGGTGTGTAGTGACGTGTACACATTATGGTGCTGTTTGACCATAACTGTCCCGGGAAGATGTCGTGCCTTTGAGGCTTTACGACAACTTAGCGTTCATTCAACCTTTGCCGTACGAACCCAGACCTGTCGGTGGACACGTGTGTGCTTTCCATCTCGTGGCGCATTTTCCATTACCTATTTAGCGTAAGTTGTAATAGATCTTGTTCTGTTTGCTCCAATGCCACACATTCAGTGGCGTTAAGTCCATCTACAAACTCAGCCATTGTACTAACCTGCAGACTCCCACATTATTTATACTAAGTGCGCAAAACCAATATTGCAAACGTATTTTTCATTTAAAGGGACTGTCCCACCTTCTAAAAAGTTCTCAAATGTACGCTGCATGCGGTGTTAAATATTAAGTAATTGCTGCCGAACACGATCATGACATTTGTTTCTCACAAACAGTGCTCAATTTCACAAAAAGTTAAGTTGTAATATTTAGGGCCTTGAATGACGTCATAGAAGGGATTTCGGGCATAGAGAAAAACCTTCACGCTGCCAATGTACGGCTGATGTATGGCCAAATGTAAAGCCAATCGACTATCATGAACATTTAGTAAATAGTTGGACGACGTTTATCGGCTCATGGTCCCCGTTCCAAATACAACACTGGGACTTGGGTGATGGTACAGATGTCAAAACCAAACTCAAATTTATTTTGTGATCGGACCTCGGTGGTTGTGTTTAACTTAATACTAAACACAATAATTTCAAATGCCTAGCACGGAAAATAGCTATCTCAACTGCAAATATCATGTTTAAGTGGGACAGTCCCTTTAAAAGGGAAATAGGTTCACCTTTTGAAAAAAGTGAGAAAAAGCTCAGAATGATGAAAGAGAAGCAAAGAAATAACGTATCATATTACTAGTAAGTCAAAATAAACCTATATTTACGCGGGAAAAAGCAAATTAAAATGTCAATTATTTGGTGAAATTCGCATTTTTTCCCTCAAAAGTAATACGAATCAGCCTGGCTGAATTGTTTATTATTTCACGCAACGTCATGAATTTAGGAGGGATTCGTGTCGTAATAACATGGTGGACTTGCCCGAGACTTGTTGAAAGATCCGGAAAATACAACGCTTTGAAAACCATGCACAGTAACTTGCTTAACCCGCGCCCCACCTGGGGGGGGGTTTTGAACACCCCCCTCATGTTTTTTCAAGATAACGAAAAAACAGCGGCGCGAGCGCCGCCAAATTTGGCATAACTATTCACTGATTCTTTCCCGGGACATTTTGCGAAAATTCAAGTTCCCGTGTCAGGTCACCAAAGGTCAGGTCAAGTGACCCTTACCTACAAAAAACGTTTGCGGTCGTGCCATAAACTACAGTTTTTAGGGATCGATATTAACTTTCAAGATTACATTAAAGTCATAGTATCTACAAAATGTTTATTTTTGATTTTTTTGTATCGGTGACTTAGGTCGGGTCAATTTTGCCGATCTCCCCCATTATAAAGTCACGGAAGAAATAATCAAAATGCTTTCTAGTCGACGATAATCAGTCCATTTCCCTTCTGGATGATGTAATCAATATGATATTATGTATGATCCAAGTTGCAGGTTTTGCTCAGGGAACATAACGCGGTGCATCTCAGGTCATCCGAGGTCCACCAACACTTTTCCGTCAATAACTCCTGGCCATAATGAAGAATAGAAGAAACTGCAACTTTCACAAGTGGTGTTTGGTTCTTCGTCAAGACACATCTTCTGATATGCAACATGACCTCTTTTTGGGGACCCTTGACCTTGACCTTAGTCAATTTTCAAGTGACCTAACATGATCAAATTTGACAATATTTAAAGCGCCCCTTGAACGAGAACAAACACGATGGCGTAACCATATGGCGTTATCTTTGGTAGGTAAGAAGTAATTTACGAAAATATTTTTGCCAAAAATCAGCTTTTTGACTTTAAGACTCTAGAGCCTAAACTATTGACCTGAGGTAAAATTTTTGAGGAAATACTGCGATTGCAAATTTCTCATTGGCTAGCGATTGTTGTGAACGTTTGTTTCTGATAGCAATAGTTTCCGAGATATTTGGGGGTTTTCTGGAGCGATGTCCTAAAACTTGAAAATTTGACCTTCTGATGCCTCTAGTGACTGAGTTTTGACATGAGCGAAAAAAAGTCCGGAAAATAGTTTCCGCATGATTTTTTATAACGGTTTGAAAGTGTCCCTTTTTTTGGGTCTACGTCCATGGGAAGCCGAGTTTAGAGGGGGGTGTTTCCAAACACCCCCCCAGTCGGCGAAGGAAATGCAGAAGGCCCAGTCGGGCGGCGGGTTATAAAGCGTTTAGTAGGTATTAGTCCACTATTTAATATTTCACTATTGAAAGTTAAGTGGGTCCGCCACCGTCCACTCACGTGTCCGTGGCTATAGGGGCGTCCGTCGGATTATGTGTCACAAGCGTCATGCACGGTCACACGTACTGGCGTAACCGGGTCTCGCGGTCGGCTCCTATCACCTCAGCTGCGGCTGGGCCGCGGGCGGCCCAATAACAGCGGCACGAGCGTGCTGGTACGGGGTGGGTTCGGGTGAGTGGGGAGGGGACAGATCAACAATTTGACGCGAGCCTGGAACGTTCAGGCCACCGCTGAACGCTAACGCTACGCTTAACAAGAACGGTTGTTTAGAAAAAATGTTTTATAGAAGATTTAAACATCAAAAATCACTATGCAATAGCATTAAATTGACCAAAGTTCATTCTGCAATAAAAAGAAAATGAGGTACGAAACGTATGGTTTTGTCCAGCACTTACACTTTCCCCAAGTCTTCGTCCATCTGTGCGCTCAATTAAAACCTTAATCGTCAACTCAGCCAAAATCACCAATCAGCCGATTGTAGTTACCGGGTAATACCGGTCCCGATTTTAGCACTGAATATTTAAAATCATAAGAGGTTCCTTGGAAAATGTGAAGCGTCCCCAAAGTCCATTTTCGAGCATGCGCCAACAACTGAACTATCTCAACTCAAATATAATGTTAAGGTGGGACAGTCCCTTTAACGTCAGCGTAAATCACGTTCGCTCCGCAATGAAAGCAACAACCCACAACAACCACTGCCGTGAAATATGTACTGGAAGATACCCGTCGATGGGCTGACGACAGACCCAATCTCTAGCGACCGATTCATCTGGTGACCCGTGCAAACAGAATGTCAGAGTGACCTCGCAGGTCATTGCTTCTCTGGACTGAGACTCCAGCGGCTGACTAGGCACGTGACGTGAGATCTGAGCACGCGATCCGGCACGGCACATTGTAAGGAGGCGACTCCCGGACCGAGAGATCGGTTATTGGGCAGGGCTTAGCGCTGTATAGCGGAGTCTCTTATGGTTGGACATTGGACAGTGACGGTGACAGTGATGTATGTGGACGGACGGCTGAGTATGAGGCTGACAGTGACAGGGTGACAGAGGCTGGGTATGAGGCTGACAGTGACAGGGTGACAGTGATGTGTGTGGACAGACGTCTGGGTATGAGGCTGACAGTGACAGGGTGACAGTGATGTGTGTGGACAGACGGCTGGGTATGAGGCTGACAGTGACAGGGTGACAGTGAATGTGTGTGGACAGAACGGCTGGGTATGGAAGGCTGACAGTGACAGGTTGACAGTCATGTGTTGTGACTGTGGACAGACGGCTGGGTTGAAGACTGACCCAGTTTGAAACAAAGGGGGGTGGGGGGGGGGGGACAGTGATGTGTGCAGACAGACGGCTGGGTTGAGGCTGACAGTGACAGGGTGACAGTGAGTGGTGAACTGTGACAGACGGCTGGGTATGGAGACTGACAGTGAACAGGGTGACAGTGAATGTGTGCAGACAGACGGCTGTGTATAAGGCTAACCAGTGAACAGGTGGACAGTCCCATGTGTGTGCGACAGACCGCCTTGTAAATAAATGAGGCTGACAGTGTAGGGTGACAGTGATGTTGTGTGGACAGACGGCTGGTTATGCAGGCTGACAGTGACAGGGTGACAGTGCATGTGGTGTAGACAGACGTCTGGGTATGAGGCTGACAAGTGAAACAGGGTGACAAGTCATGTTGTGTAGACAGACTCCTTGGGTAATGAGGCTGACAGTGACAGGGTGACAGTGATGTGTGGCAGACAAGACGGCTGTGTATAGGCTAACAGTGACAGGGTGAACAGTGATGTGTTGTGGGACAGACGCCTGTATAATGAGGGACAGTGATAGGGTGACAGTGATGTTGTGACAGACGGGCTGGTTATGAGGCTGACGTGGACTAAGGGTGACAGTGATGTGTGCCAGACAGAACGGCCTGGGTATGAGGCTGATCAGTGACAAGGGGTGACAGTCATGTGTGTTAGACAGACGTCCTGGGTATGAGGCTGACAGTGACAGGTGACAGTGGAATGTGTGTAGACAGACGGCTGGTATGAGGCTACAGTGCACGATGACAGTGATTGTGTGACTGTGGACAGACCGCTGGGTAATGAGCTGACAGGACAGGGTGACAGTGATGTGTGTGGACAGCACGGCTGGGTATGAGGCTGACAGTGACAGGGTGGACAGTGATGGATGTGGTGGACAGACGGCTTGGGGTATAAGGCTGACAGTGAACAAGGGTGACAGTGGATGTGTGCAGACAGACGGCTGGGTATGAGGCTGACCAGTGGGATGCGGCTCGATTCAAGCAAGGTTGTTTTAGTGCTGGAAACAAATATGATAAATCTCCGGAAGTTGTCTCTTCCTGCGATCAAAATGTCAGCGGGGTTCACGTCCTGCGAAGTTGATGAAAAGGAGTGGCGAGAATCCAGCAAATGTTTGGTGAATGGTGATCCTTGCTTGAAATGAAAATAGCCGTTTTCACGATTGATCATTTTGTGCGAAATGTTTTAAAACATTTTATAATGTTTTAAAATACTTTAGTAGTAGCCGTTTTCACGATGGACTAATTTGCGAAAAAAAATAACCATCGCCTTACGGGAACGTAGGACGAGGGTTAAAACATTTCTCGCAAATTTGTCCATAGTGAAAACGGCTACTACTTAAACATTTGAAAACATTTGAAAATATTTTAAAACATTTCGCGCCGAATAATCAATCGTGAAAACGGTTTACGTTTTTTTAATAGAAAAGTCATGTTGTGTCATAAATGTAAAAGTCATGTAAAAGTCATGTTGTGTCATAATTTCTTTCACGATGTTGATCTGTTGTGTGCTCTAAAGATTAAGCATACATAGGATCAAAATTAGATACAGAGCAACATAAGACTGAGACAGTGCAGCCTGATTATTTTCAAACATTGTAATGGCAGTCCAACTTCATTTCAGATGCATGACTTTCCTTGTGGTAAATTGAATCCGATCATGGTTCATTGCTGGCAATTAATCTATGAATCCTGTACAATGCAAAGGCGTAAGAAGACAAGAGGAATGTTTTTGTTTTTTTTTAGTTTTAGAGCGTGAAGGCAACAGGTTCGTCAGGACGTTAATAGCCCAAATCTGCAAGTACATATTTAAAAAGGGAGGGAACCCCTCAAGACTAGATACAATTTGCAATGCCCCTCCACTTTTCATGACGTCATCCTACTTCTCTGCCTGTAATGCCAGAACAGAACGCAGTTTAAACATTTTTTACTGAGAGCATACCTGAACCACAACATATGATAATTACGCAGTTTCTGCCCAAACGAAGTCCATATTTAAATAAGTTTTTCAACTTTTATTGAGTTCCTGATGCATTCTAATTCGATTTGAACACAGTACACTGAGTTAATGTTCGAGTAGACGACCCTGCGCATTTTTAATCTGGTTATCATCTAGTCGGCTACCGGTCGGAGACCGAACGGCGGCTATAATTTCCCATACGGTCTGCGAACATCAGATAAGGCTTGGTGGATTTTATGGGAAAAACAGACAATTTTTATCAATAATGCAATGAAAGAAACGGATATCCCGTCTACTGAACGTAACTCAACATGGAATTGCCAAACCATAAAAACACCACAATACGCTCACTAAATATTTAATTTTCAATCCAAGCAAGAAGCTTTGAACTGAACGAAAGAGCAGCAAAATATCTACGTACATCATAAAACAACAAACACTGTCACAATATTCGCATATAAACAATCTTTCAGATTTTATTTAACGGGTAATGGAAGAGGAAAATCGGCTTCAAACTTCAGGACCGGAACAATCAGTGAGCTGAACATGCAGCTCGACAGTAAACCCGTATGAGCTGCCTCCGTCTCTGCCCCTCCCCCTCCCCCTCTTCAGCCACCTCCAAGTGCCGCTCTGTCCGCGTTACCGCTCAGTCTGATGACACGAACGTACCACTTCCCTCCAATTCAGCCGCCGTAACGCTGCTCCCACGTTTCACGGCAAACACTACGACTTCCCGGAGACCATTAACCGTTCAGGTGCGCCGCAATGCAGTCCGGGCAATAAACCAAACCGAGTGGCATTCTAAGTAACTTTCTGCGCCGTCATAACGATTGAACAGTCGAGCTTTGGTGGACGACATCGATGAACATCGCTAGGATCTTAACCCGCGCGGCGTAGGGGTCGCCAGCCGAACGTGCGGCGTAGGGGGTTGGTAAATTTTACCCCCCTCGTATCTTCCGAACCAATAACCGCAGCGAGACGTGCAAGGCAGCGATCGAAGGCTCTCAATGAAACGAATCGAATGCATACCCGAAATTTTTCAAGTTAGGTTAAATGTCAGGTCACGGTCAGGTCATATGAAAAATCGAGTTAGTCGAGTTAATGGTTCATACTTTTAATTCGAAACTTTAAATTGAGACTGTCAATGCATATAAAGCTCTTAAAGGGAATGTTTCACTTCTCTGAAAGTTGTCCAATGTATACGCTTGAGGTGCAAAATATGAAGTAATTGCTGCCGAACACGATTCTGACATTTGTTTCTCACAAACAGTGCTCATTTCATGAAAACTAAGTTTTAGTATTTTGCTGATGACGTCATATGAGGAATTTTTGGAAATAGAAAACTCAAACGCTGCAATTGTATGACTTAGTGTATGGCTAATGCAATAGCCAAATGTAAAACAAGTTTTTCTACTTTCATCAACATTTGATAAAAAGGATTGCCGACATCGGCTTTAAGAGGCCTACCCTATACAATAGGGCCTTATTTTTTGCAGATGTCAAAACCAAACTCAAATTACTTTCGATTAGACTCCTGAGGGTGTTTTAACTTCTACAATACTATTTCAATGGAAATCCAACAACTTGGCCATATCAACTCAAATCTTATGTTAATGTGAAACATTCCCTTTAAAGGTGTAATACATCTCCTGCGTTAAGTAAAAGTGAATTTGTATGCAAAGGTCAAGGTCAAGATCAGAGGCCGTTCATATAAAAAATCGAGCCGCTGGCTCGATTTTTTAATTTCATGTGCTCATAACTCGGTGCAGGAGATGTTTAGCGTCGAAATAGTGCCTCAGATTTGTAGCAGCAAAGTCAAATACAATGTTTGTATCCTACATTGTGCCCAAACATAGCAAATATCTAGTCATGAAGCAATTCTTTAAAAAAATCGAGCCGGTGGCTCGATTTTTTTCCAAGAACGGCCTCTGGTCACAAAAGGTCACTCTTAACAAGAGGTAAACAAAAGTCTTGTGACACATGCTTTGTAAGGATTATTTTACACGTAAAAATCGATAGGCAGCAGTCCATTTTTACCAACTTGACCCCATCACAAGGTCAAGATCAGGTCATCTAAGGTCAAAACTAGGAAGCTTTGACTTAATATGAATAAACAATGCATGTTTCTAGGTCAGTTTTGTCTCATAAATACAACGAATGGCATTTATATATCTGTATCAGGTAAAAAATGACATTTTTTAAATGACGTCATTAGCTACTTAAGCTTGGGGAGCAATCAGTCACTGAAAAATAAAAGATATTACATTGCAAATTTTGGTTTGGGTATTGCTTACACTTGGTTCTCTCATATGTATTCCAGTTTTTTTTGAAAACCTTGAAAAAATCAATTTTAGGGGGATTTTTTCTCAAATAATCAGTTTTTTTAATTTTGAAGGGTATTTTTTTTTGAAAATCCGAGATTGCTATTATGTAGACTATTCAATTTCCTTCCTTTTTCAGTTTTCCGTTTGTAATTTGCATTTAAACTATATTTTCTACGATGCATCAAACATATATCGTTTTCCACCAAAAATGGCATGACATGACGTCATCAAAATCTGTCTATCTTAACCTTCTAAATTCTGATTCATTTTTTCGATGCATTTTTTGGCTGAAGACGTAAATTGATGCTGTGCATAGGGTACTGACATTTTGGCGTCGCTATCTGTTTATATTTTTTTTCAAGTTATAGAAGAAAACAGGGAGGGGGTTAATACTTTACCCCCCCTACGGCCGCGCGGGTAACGAGTATCGTTACAGCGAGCGTGCTTTGCTATTGAAGAGTCACTAACAGACGTCAGAAGGAAAACATAACACGGTCGTTTCGAAGATGGGTTAATGGCGTCATTTATCTGGAATATGCCTCTGTAGAAGTCATCATAACTTGTGACGTTAAGGAATGTATCAAGATTGTTCATGGACTATTCTGAGCATTGATTATAAAATAACAATAATACAAATATTATTAATGTTGTTATGTTATAGTTTATTGAAATACAGAATGTAAGATATTTAATGTCCCAAATAAAACAATATTCAGGAACGATGTCATAAGGCTCCGGAGTGTAGGGGTACAAGGATGCTATATACAATATCAGACTATGAATGATGTTAACCCGCGCACCGACGGTAGGGGCGGACATCCGTCCCCCGGAGGTTTTTCAGAAGTAACGGAAAAACAGCGGCGCGTGCGCCGCCAAACCTTGCACAGCTGTTTGGGCATCAATTACCCACACTTACTAAAAGTTCTGACCTCCTAACTTTCAAGGTCACGTCGTTAGGTCACGTTAAATGACCTGACCTCAAGTCACGTTTTTGTAAAGTTTGGCATCTTGCAGAAGCCACAGTAGGTGAACCAAGCAGTTTGAAACTTAACATTGTGTGATAATGAGACATATCGATATCTACAATTCGTTTTATCTCGGATTTGTTATATATCGGTGACCTGAGGTCATGTCAATTTTATGAGACCTCACATTATAAGTATATGGGAAGAAAATTGAAATGCGCAACTAATCGAGCAAATCCTGGCTAAATATTGGTCAGTTTTCATCAATATCACTTTTTCGGAGCCAAGCAGAAGAATGTATATTGTACTTTTCTTCCGTGACCTCTTTAATGTAAAATCCAATGTCTCCGAAGGGCATATGGTTTTTGTACAATAGCCGTTTTCACGATGGCTTATTTTGCGCGAAATGTTTTAAAACATTTTAAAATGTTATAAGATGTTTCAGTGGTAGCCGTCTTCATGGGCTAATTTGCGAGAAATGTTTTAACCCTCGCCGTATGGGACCGTAGGGAGAGGGTTAAAACACTTTTTCGCCAATTAGTCCATCGTGAAAGCCGGCTACTACTAAAACATTTTAAAACATTTTAAAATGTTTAAAACATTTCGCGCAAAATAACCCATCGTGAAAACGGCTAATAACTCATTTTCTTCGGGGGGCAGAGTGATATGCTCTTCACCATTCTGTTTCTATGATTGACCTTTATCAAGTTATATAAAATTTGACTTGACCTTGACAAGACCTCAGGTCAGGTCAGGGAGTTTTTTTTTTATTTGACCCAACTAGGTCATCCGATATACGATTCGATTGCGCCGTGATGAGAGAAACACGATGATGGCAAAAGCATTACTTTAGCTTTTATACATAGCAAGGTATAAGCAAAAAATAATGTTTCCGTGAAATTAGGCGTTTTGACCTTTACTGACCTCTGGACTACTGCTTGAGATAGTCCCGTTAGTGTATATCTTGTCACTACAGGCAAAAAACTTAACTTCTAAAATGATGTCATGAGTTACTTATAGTTAGGAAGCCATAAGTCAGTTAAAAGTAAAGATATTGTTTGAAATTTTGCTTGGATATCGTCCATACGTGGTTCCCTCATTTTTTTTAAGATACCTTTTAAAAGCTAGAAATTTATTGATTTTGTGAAAAATTATTTAAAACACAGTTTTGGGTATTTTAAGGGTTAAAAACTAAACCATTCGCAAATCCGAGGTTATCATTAAAGGGACACTGCAACCTTCCCAAAAGTTCTCGAATGTACGCCGCTTGTGGTGCTTAAGATGAAGTAATTGCTGCCGAAAACGATTATGACATTTGTTTCTCACAAACATTGCTCAGTTTCATAAAAAAGTTACATTTTAATATTTGGGCTAATGACGTCATATGAAATATATTTTTTGGGAATAAAGAAAACCTTCACGCTGCCATAAATATGACTAGTGTATGTCTGATGTAGAGCCAAAGGTAAAACAAGTCGACTGTAATCAACATTTAGTAAAGAGAGACGACATCGTATCATCGTTCAAATACATTGGGGACTGGGGATGTTACAGATGTCAAAACCAAACTAGAATTTCTCTGTGATTCGACCTCAGTGGTTGTTTTAACTTATACCATACATAATTGTATGGCATAAGTTAAAAGCCAAACACGCAGAATGGCTATCTCAACTCAAATCTAATGTTACGGTGGCAATGTCCCTTTAAGAAGCAGATGTGATTTCCTTTCTTTTGGTGTTTTTCGTTTGCAATTGGCTTAACCCGCGCCCCACTGGGCCTCTGCATTTCCTTCGCCCGACTGGGGGTGTTGAACACCCCCCTCTAACTCGGCTTTCCATGGCACGTAACGACCACAAACAAAAGACACTGTTCGAACCGTTATCAAAAATAATTTTCGAAACTATTTCAGACTTTTTTTCGCTCACGGTCAAAACTCAGGTCAACCAGAGGTCATCGCAGGGTCAAAATTTTCAAGTTTTTTAAGGACATCGCTCCAGAAACCGCCCAAAATATCTCGGGAAAACTATGCTATAAGAAACAACGTCAAAGACAAATCGCTAGCCAATGACAATTTGCAATCGCATGTATGTCCTCAAAAATTGACCTCAGGTCAATAATTCAGGCTCTAGAGGTCATTAAAGTCAAAAAAGCTGAATTTTGGCAAATGTTTCGGGTGAAGTAACTTCTTATCCTAATAAAGATACGCCATACTGTTAAGCCATCGTGTTGTCTCGTCAAGACGCTTTTGAAATATGTAAAATTGTAATTCATGTGAGGTCAACTTAAAAAATTACCTCGGGTCAAGGTCAAATGTGACCCAGGTAGGTCATTGTTGCATATCAGGTAGATGTGTCTTGAACGAGCATAACACAGCTGGTGTAAAGTTGCAGCTCCTATCTTCATTATGGCCAAGAGTTATGACGAGAAAGGTGGTTGGTGACCTCCGGATGACCTCAGATGACCCACGTAATGTTCCCCTGAGCAAAACCTGCACTTGTACATACATAATACCATATGGATAACATCATCAGAAGGAAATGGACTGATATCGTCGACAAAGAAAAGCATTTGATTATTTCTCCCGTTGACTTATAATGGGGAGATCGCGAAAAAATTGACCCGACCTAAGGTCACCGATACAAAAATCCGAGATATACATTTTGTAGATACTAATGACCTAATGTAGTCCTAAAAGTTTGATATCGTTCCTTAAAAAACTGTAGTCATGGCACGACCGCAAACGTTTTTGTAGGTAGGGTCACTTGACCTGACCTGGTGACCTGCCTGAACCTGAACCACGAAACTTTAAATTTTCGCAAAAATGTCCGGAAAGAATCAAGTGAATAGTTATGCCAATTTGGCGGCGCTACACGCCGCCGTTTTTTTCGTTATCTTGATAAAACATGAGGGGTGGTTTAAAAACACCCCCGCCCCCAGTGGGGCGCGGGTTAAAAGCTCGAATTTCTACGATTTTTCAAACATTTATCGTTTTTCCACGAGCATTATCACGTTCGTAAATTTTTACGGCATTAAATAAATGTTTTCCCATAATTTGATAATTAGACCTAAATCAATATCATATACCTTGGCCATACCAGATTTAAGAGGGCACTTTGCATATGTGTGCCCCCTTGCAGATTCAAGGGGGCACGGTGCCCCGGTGCCCCCCCCCCCTTGCGCCGCCTATGGGTATAGTCACAGTTACGCTCTTACCAATGACCTGGGTAAAGTCACAGTGTCATTTTACCAATTACCTGGGTATATTTACAGTTGCGCTCTTGCCAGTTACCTCGACATAGTCACAGTTTCCCTCTTACCAATTACCTGGATATAGTCACAGATGCTCTTTTACCAATTACCTGGGTATAGTCACAGTTGCCTCTTGCGTGATGCGTGATACGTGATGCGTGATTCGTGATGCGTGATGCGTGATGCGTGATGCGTGATGCGTGATGCGTGAATGCGTGATGCGCGATGCGTAACACGTATCACGTAACACGGAATACTTAATACGTAAAATGTAATGCATAACACAGTCGCCGTCTGATTTCGGTGTTGTTTTTTGGCGCCAGTAGTTAGCACACGCTCTCCACGAGCCGGGCCACGCTGACTGAGTGCTGAGTCCCTCTGAGCTGAGCTGACTGAGTGCTGAGTCCCTCTAGGGATATACAACAGCGGCTGAGCCGTCAGTGCAATCAGCTGATGAACGGAAGGAGCCGTAGACGGCGAGTCGCTGGAGGCTGTACACTAGAGGTGTCAGTTTTCAGGTTTGTAGCTACCCGACCCGACCCGCAAACCCCCTTCAACTACCCACCCTACCCACATGACCATATAGGCTGCCAGCTACCTGCAAGTACCCACAAATACAATTCGTCATAATCATGTCTGCCATTGAATAACTCATTTTTCACTGCTGAACTAATTTGTGTTGATCTCTGCTGACTAACTGAGATGTCTATATTTGCTCAAGCATCCCAATGCCCACCAAAATCCGTATATTTTATACGTTTTCCGTTTATGGGAATTTTGCTACCCGCCAACTACCCACTTCATCCAAATGATTGCTTCTGCTACCCGCAACTACCCACGTGGGTAGTAACTACCCGCATCTGGTGGGTAGGTGGGTAGAAAAGTGGCACCTCTACTGTACACATTACACAGGGGAGAGGGCAGAGGGAGATGGCAGAACTGAGAGATACAGATAATACCTTCCGGATCACATCAGGGAAAACAGCACATGTTCCCTGATGTGTCGTATGCTGCGCACATGACCCCGCTGCTGTTTCTATCCTGATGCATGTTTTTTGTCTGTCTGTGTTTTTTACTGTGTGCCTGACGCTGTTCCTGAAAAGCCATGTTGCATGGACGGATTATAGAACCATACATACATAACATGCATACATACATCATACATACATACATACATACATAACATACATACATATCATACACATACCATACGATACATAACATAATACATACATACATACATACATACAATACATACATACATACATACATACATACATACATACATACATACATACATACATACATACATACATACTAGGGTGACCCCTTTTTGCACTTTTTCGATTTTTATTTGCTCTCTTCATCTTTTAAAGTGTTATCGAGTGCGCTGATCACGAATTTGACCTTCTTTTTGCAAAATTTTGCAATCTTGAGGTTGCAGGAACAAAATGTTTGCTTAACAATGACTTATGTTTATAAATTTTGTTTTTTTGTTCCCTATTGACTCTGAAATTAACAGAATATATATGTCAATGAATAATTTAAGCATTCATCTAAGACAGCAGAACATTTTGGTGTGCTTAAGGCCTCAACCGACTTTCTACACTCAAAAGGTAGCTCGAAATACCACTTTTCCTGAGTCAAGTATGCGTTAATATAGGAGGCGGATGTCCTTTTAGTTCAATGCTCATTGCCACCCTCTCGCCAGTGCATCATCAGTGTTGGATGCCACCCCTCGGTTTTTCGGGAGTAACTCACGCATCAGTATCATACTTGTGAGTTGTGAACAACTAAAAATGTGAAACTTCTACTCCCTATGACTCGTGACCTATGACCTGTTTCTTAAGGTAATGTCCGGTTAGTATCGGTGTTAGTATCTTATGCAGTTTCCGAGTGTTTATTGTTCAGGAGCATATGAACAGGTGCGAACGGATACAAGGGGGAAGGCGGCAGGGGCTTTACCCCCCCAAAAAAAAAATCGCCTGAAATAGATGAAATCTATTTCAGGCGAATCGATGACACATTTTCCATTGTAGAAACTACAAGAAATATAATACATTGTTCTAAGATATGTTTTTTTAAACCGTTCAATAAAGAAGCCAAATCAGTTGGAAACACAGTAGGGAAATGCTCCAAAAATAAAGCGCTCTAAAAATGAAGCCGATGACGTCAGAGCCTGTCGTAGGCTTGCATGTTAACGCTCCAAAATTAAGGCACGTTTATGAACACTTTTTAACCAATCACTCCGGAACACCTGCATCAATTGTCATAACCCTGTGAAAGTCATAGAAGATGCAAAATTGAACTTTTTTAATTTCCTCTAGAAGCCCTTAAAAACCCAGATGCAACAATAGAAAATGTAACTTGAAATTTCAAATTATGAAAAAGTCATGTACAAGATTTTATTCAAACAATCTTAATTAAGCTCTTAACTGTTAAGTTCGGTCTTCTAATTAAAAAAAAAAAAATCAGAAAAAACATTTTTTTTACATTAGTCACAACGGATCTAAATGTGTTTTTTAAAACAATAATTGACAACTATATTTTCATAACACGTTTACTCGCTCCTATTTATGAGCGTTTCAGCACCAGACGACGGCAAGGTAAACCAAAATTAGACAGGGATCCGGACTGTTTTCCCATGCCATGACACATTCATAAAATTATAACGTGAACAAGTCTATAAGCAAAGTTTGAAATATTTTCTCGCATATATGGTCCATGATATGAGTTTGTTCAAGTGGTCGCAGTGCTACGCAACAGCCCCTTAAAAAAGACCTTTTTTCGCGACCATTTACAATGCATCACACTCCAATATTAGAGCGCTCTATTTTTGGAGCATTTCCCTATTGTGCTTCCAACTGAAATCCTATGAGTTTTAAAATTCGTTGAAACTTTTTGAAATTTAGCCTCCTCCGCCTGCAACCACGTTCTGGATCCGTCTGTGCGGGTCTCCTTCACTAAAAATAGCAATTGCAGGCTGCAGCAACGATGATGCACACCACGAAAATGGGCATTTTGTGCGACCAAATCACTTAACATTTTTTACCCCCTCGGTGTATAGGTGCACCTTAACTATTTGAGCTCCCACAATCATTTTGATAAAACCACACCCCTGGCGTAGGCCGCTAACGATAGCGTTTTTTCTTCTTCTCTAGAGCTGTAGAAAAACGTTATTTTCACAGTAGGTAACGCTTTGAAACATTTTCGACCAGAGCAACTCAAAAATGTTTCGATCATACGAATTGTTAGATTAAGAAAACTGCATTTTTAGTGAAAACAAAACATCGTAACGGTTCAGTGGACAATAATCAGAACATTCCAACATGTTCTTTTCTGCCGGCAGACACAAGAAAGCACACACAATCTGCACATCATCAACAATTATCAGAAATCGTTCGTATCAGACATATCATAATACAAACATATAATGCATGCACAATCTAATGCACATGTGACGGGTATCAAAGTGTGATAAGGTCTGGTTTGGACCTAACGGCAAAGACAAGCATGACGCCATAACAGGGATGTGGTTTTATGAAAAAGATTGTGGGTGCTCAAACTTTAATTAATTTTTGCCCCCTAATCTCACTCTAGCAGGAAACGAAAAACATTGGTGCTAGTTTTTAGTATGTAGAGAAAGGTGAAGGAATTCATTAAAAATTACTCATTGACACACACGGACGCTGATAAAATTCACAACATAAAAGCGTCTTTATAAAATTATATGAACTTTATTCAACAGTTTGCAACTATAAGGTGTGCACTGTGCATCTGTTCGTTAATACAACTTTTTTTATTTCAGGGTTGCAATTTAATCTTCCATTTATATTGACACGCCTTCGGCTTACATAATTTTAATATTTTTGGAAAGGTACACAGACGTTGAAGTAAGTACATGCATTTCGAACAACTTTCAGTATGAAATAAAACAATGTATAAAGACAAAATATTCAGTTTCTTGACAGCTAGTGCCATGATAAAATGTTATTATGTGACTTCCTGAAACGAAAAGTGCGGTCAAAACGGATAGAAAGATTGCAAACGCATGCTGGCCATACAAACCTTAGGTAATAGGTATGTCCAATCAATGAAGTTGTTATATCTGAGTCTGACGATCAGCGAAATCCCGACCATATAAATATTTTAGTTTTTCATTATTATTTATTTTCAACCATGTTCTTGATTGTGAGTGCCGAAAGACTCATGTGGGCGCCCATTTCAGTTTTGTGTGTGCTCTGCATCCACAAAGAGATAGGAAACTACACCTCTGCTATCCCATAGCGTCAGAGTCCGTCTAACTGATTGACCGTCTGGAGAGCGTCACACGGCCGTAACAACCCCTGGAACTGTGACACAAAGTCACCATATTACTCTAACCCTGTTAACGCACTCGTCACAAGGCCATTGCAACCCCCGCGGAACTGTGACAAAAGGTCAATATATCACTCTAACCCTGTTGACGCGTTCGCCGGCGACACACTCGTGTGACGGCCACTTCTAAAGCATACACGACTTTATAGCAGTAACGAGGGGCTCGTTAGTTCAACCTATGTTGTATTCGTTAGTTTCGAGGGCCACGCAAACAGCCAATTACGTCATTGGTTCAACATGGCCTGAAGTCAGCCGCGGTGGACACGGAATGCTGACTGGTCGATGGTAGCTCAAAGGTGCTGACTGCTGATGCAATGCCGTTTGTGAATGTGAGAGTGCGTGACGGCCAGGGCTGAAAGAAAACTGGAAGCTGGTCGCCGACCGGATTATTTTCCTGGATCGTTTGGTCGCCGTATCAACAGTTTCTACACACTTAACCCTCTACCCTCGCCTAAGGGGCCTGAGAGGCCCCTTAACCCCGCCCCCACTGGGCCTCCTGCATTTCTTCGCCGAACTGGGAGGGGGTGTTTGAAACACCCCCCCTCTAACTCAGCTCCCAATGGCACGTAGACCAACAAAAGACACTGTTCGAACCGTTATCAAAAATCATTTCGAAATTAATTTGAGACTTTTTTCGCTCACGTCAAAACTCAGGTCACCAGAGGTCATCGAAGGTCAAATTTTCAAGTTTTAGGACATCGCTCCAGAAACCCCAAAATATCTCGGAAAACTATGCTAATTAGAAACAACGTTCAAAAGACAATCGCTAGCCAATGAAATTTGCAATCGCACCCAGGTCCTCAAAATTGACCTCAAGTCAATAGTCATAGTCAATAGTCAATAGTCAAATAGTCAATCTAAAGGTCATTAAAGTCAAAAAAACTGATTTTGGCAAAAAATGTTTTCGTGAATAACTTCTTACCTAACAAAGATAACGCCATACTGTTTCGCCATCGTGGTTTGTCCTCGTCAAGGCGCTTTGAAATATGACAATTTTAATCATGTGAGGTCAACTTAAAAAAGTGACCTCAGGTCAAGTCAAGTGGTGACCCAAGGGTTAGGTCATGTTTGGCATATCAGTAGATGTGTCTTGACGAGACAACACACTGGTGTAAAGTTGTGTTCTCTAAATCTTCAATTATGGCCAAGTTATTGAACGAAAAGGTGTTGGTGACTCGGATGACCTCAGATGACCCGTAATGTTCCTGACAAAACCTGCACTTTGATCATACATTAATACCATAATGATAACATCATCCAGAAGGAATGGACTGATATCGTCGACAAAGAAAGCATTTGAATTATTATCCATTGGACTTAATAATGGGGAGATCGGCAAATTGACGCCACCTAAGGTCCCCGATAACCCAAAAAATCTGAGATAAACATTTTTTAGATACTAAATGACTTAATGTAATCCTAAAGTTTGATATTCGATCCCTTAAGAAACTGTAGTCATGGCACGAACCGCAAACGTTTTTTGTAAGTAGGGGTCACTTGAACCTACCTGGTGACCTGACCTTTAGACCTGAACCGAATTTGAATTTTCGCAAAATGTCCGGCAAGAATCAGTAATTAGTTATGCAAATTTGCGGCGCTACGCGCCGCCGTTTTTTCCGTTAATCTTTTGATAAAACATGAAGGGGTGGGGGGGGTGTTCAAACCCCCCCCCAAAGTGGGGCGCGGTTAAGGGTTAACAATGCACTATGCAGCGCATCTTTTTGAAATTTCAAGTTAGCTGAGTTTAAACAACAATTATACGTACGCTGTCGAAATTTACATTTTCGAAAATTAGTCAGGCAGTTTCGGAGATAATGACGTTTTAGTGACGTCATGTTCGTGAAAAAACGATAAAAGTTTAAAAAATCGTAGAAAATAAACTTTTGCAGAAAAAATGAAAACGTACAAGACACAAAATGACATTACTTTTAAGATGGCTGTCTCGGATTTTTTAACCCAAAAAAGTCAACAAACTTTTTTGTGGAAAATCACTACAAAATCAAGTTTTTCGAAGACGTTCAAAAACCGGAATAATTGTGAGAGAACTTATAATAAACAATACCAAAACCAAATGTCAAAGCAATATCTCTATTTTTGACTGAGTGATGGCTTCCTAAGTATAAGAAAAACGTCATATTTGTAATCACTTTTTTACTTTTGTTGACCAGATACGAACAAATAAATACGTTTTTGTATTTTGGAGCCAAAACTGGTTTAGGAAAATGTTTTTTGGTTTACATTTATCAATTTCTAATTTTGAGGTTCTCTGACAGAGCAAAATCGCCATTCTGGACGTGGTCGAGTCGAGGTCATTCACTTGACCTAGAGGGTCACCTGACCTAGTCATTCACTTAACCTAGTAGAAGAGACTGTCCCACCTTCTCAAAAGTTGTCAAATGTACGCCGCATCTGGTGTTAAATATTAACCCGCGCACTGCAGGGGCGGGATTTTCTGCCCCCCCCCCCTTCCAGGTTTTTCAGGAGTAGCGGAAAAAACAGCCGGCGCGCAGCGCCGCAAATTTCGTACACCTGTTGGGCATCCAATTACCCACACTTTGGAAAAGTTTTGACTTGAGGTCATCTCAGGTCAGGTCACAAAAGTCATGTCAAGTGACCTCACCTTTAAAAAATATTTGCGTTCGTTCCAAAGCCACATCTTTTTTGAAAGTTTTGAAACTTCGCAGGATTTCATATGATTACAGTACCTACATTCTTAATATCTCGGATTTTTTTTCGTATCGGTGACCAAAGTTCAGTCAATTTTGACCTCCCCATTATTAAGTCAATGGAGAAAGATAAACAAATGCTTCCCTTGCAGAGATATGCATTGCATCAGGCATTCTTTCAGAATCATGCTATTTTGCTCATTCTAGATGATCAAGGTGCATTGTTGCTCAGTGATTTATAAAAAGGTCATTCTTGAGGGTCATGCTGAGGTCATCAGCAATGATTTGCTAATAACTCTTCATAGAAAAGAGATAGAGACGATTAGTTGACACCAATGTGTTTGTCTCGTCTTGCCGCGTTGCCCCATATACAACATGACCTACCTGGGTCACCAAATGACCTTGACCCGAGGTAAAATTTTTAAGTTGACCTTAACAGGTCACCGTATATATTTTTGCAAAGCTCCTCAATGAGACAAACACGATAGCGTCAAAATTATTCCCCTATCTTTGTTAGGTGAAATGCTATTCACGAAAAACTGTTTTGCTAGAAACAGTATTTTTGACTTTTCATGACCTCTGGAGCCTAAACAATTGATCTGAGATCAAGTTTTAGGACATACATGCGATTGCAAATTTAAATAGCCATCGATTGATTTTTTTAATCTTTTGCTCCTAGCTATCATAGTTTCTGAGATAATCGGGGTTTCTTGAAAAGAGTCCTAAAACCGGAAAATCTGACCTTTGGTGACCACTGGTGACCTCAATTGTGACCTGTTCCAAGAAAAGATAAATACTTTCCGATAGAGCTTGCCAAGAGCTATCTAATGGCGTTTTCCGCTTTGTCGCTACGGTAATGTAGTTTTCGAGATTTCACGGGCGTGGGGGGGGCGGAAATCAACCCCCCACTGCAGTTCGTGTTCGGCGCGAAAACCCCCTGCCAGTTGCGCGGTTAAAGTAATTGCTGCCAACGAGCGATTATGCAATTTGTTTCTAACACAAAACAGTGCTCAATTTTCATTAAAAGTTGAGTTGAATATTAGGCTGATTGACGACCACATGAAGGAATTCGGAATTAGAGAAACTTCACGCTGGCATTATGTTACGGCCAATGTATGGCCAAAAATTTAAAACAAGTCGACTATCATCAACATTTAGTAAAAGAGCAAAAAAAAACGGAAACGGTCATCGCTCAGGGTCCCCGTTTGGGGACTGGTATGTTCAGATGTTTTCGAAAATCAAACTCAATTTATTTGTGATCGACCTCGGTTGAAATGTTTAACTTATACTATGCATAATGTCAATGCCTAGCACGGAAAATGCTATCAGCAACTCAAATCTTATGTTAAGTGGGACAAAGCCCTTTAACCTAAAACATAAAATTTGTAAACTATTAGACTTCCTCACGATGACAGGCAACCATTTGCTGGTTATTTCCGCATGCTTTATGTTGCCTTGCCAGACAGTGCATGGATCTGAAAAGTAGGATCTATGATCCCAGATGATCTCTCGGCAAAAACGCAATGTTGGATCTATGATTCCACTGGATCCACGATAAATTACAACAGTGATCTTTTGGATCCCAGTGGATCTCTCGATTAAATTTGCAACGATCTTGGATCCCCACAGGACCCCTATAAACAATGAAATGGATCTATGATCCCACGGATATCGATCGACAGAATCCGACTTGCTATTATGCCATAATTATATTATTTCTCGACAAAAATCCGAACTAAAAGGCAGAACCATGCTAGTTGCATTAACCATGAATGCAAAGTACTTGACAATCACTTACAAAAATGGTTCCGAAAATACACATCTGTTATAATGGTGGATCTTGGATTCCATTGGATCCCAATGCAAAATGTTGCCTGCGATCTCGGATCTTGCGGATCTGTCGACAGAATTTGAAAACGGATCTATGAATCCCAGCGGGATCATCGCAATTTGTAAGGTCGGGATCGATGATCCCAGCGATCCGGGCATCCAGATTCCACAGATCAGATTAACCGAGATCCGTTTTTTTGGGGGACGAGCACATGTCTGTTGCTGCTTGGTGTTAGCAGGGGGCTGTCAGCAGGGCGAAAGGTACTGAAAAAAGCCCCATAGGGCGAGGGTTAAATCATTACCACAGCATCCCAGTAACTTGGTATCATGCTCTCTGTCAATTGCAAATTTTAAAAATGCATGTTGGTTGCCTGATATGTATTCGGCTTTGTTATCCTTGAATCACATGCATGCAAGGTCATACATATTTAACATAGTCCTTTAAGCAAAACCAGTAAGTTTGTCGATTTCGCCAAACACATGACTAAGACTGGTTGCACGGTTGGCTTGCACGCCAATGCTGACATCATTATTCACGGAAGTCGCTCGCATGGTAGAGGTTATGTCGGCCAGCCATGCCACACAAAAATGCACTGCTACATATCATATTCATTTTCATATTTGACCGTAACTCTAAGTACGCTTTGTATCCATCTCGTGTATTTTTTTCGATTGCCTCATGTTTCGTCTCGTTCTGAGAATTATTATTAGTTCGGAAGATAGAAAGGTGGACAAAATCTGCCCCTCCCCAGCAGGTTACGTTCGGCTGCCGACCCAGCGGACGCACACTTTGCGGGAGAAGGAATCAGAAAAGGTCCGAGTTTTCCCGCGCGTTCCACGACGTCAGATGGCGCTCATTGCCTCCCAATGGTCCCCGGTTCCTAACCGCACTCTCGTCTCAGAAAATTGTCTTACCTGGGGGTCGCCGGAGGCAGTTTAAGCGGGACCGGAGGGCGGCCGGGCATAAGCATGCCCGGGGCCGGCACTGATGGATTGCGGTGAGGACCGGGACGGGTGCGGTGAGGACCGGGCTTGACTGGTTCCAGTGTCAAATTGAAACTACCATGCGGTATTCACGCAGTGCCCTTCCCACTTGATTTGATGTATCTACTACCAAGAGAGAGACCATTCCTGCGACCAATCGTTGGCTTTCGTTTGCGAACACTCTCTGCCTTTGGTTTAGTGTTGTAGTCGCACGAAAAGCGCCGATGAGCGCCGAGGGGGAAATTTGGTATATACTTGGTCATGGATTACTTAGTGGTGGATGGCGTGGTAGGTTTCATGCCTTGCGTAGGAGCGCCATCAATACACAGATAACTTATTTTAGTGATGTTAGAAGTTATTTTTTACCTCTCGCTCTCGCTCTCTCTCCCTCATAAATATGGAAGCGAAGCTAACTGATACATTTTTCAGCCGTTTTTTATCACTAGTTCAGTCAGCACAGAAGGCTATCTGGTCGCCGACGCCATCGCCAGGACGGCGCCTTTTTACCCCCGGTACGTGCTGCCAGGAGTCCGTGTCGATGTGTATTGTGTAATGAGCGTCCGTGCTGAACTGATCGGAGTGGACGGTGGTGTTGATGAGATTGCCGCGGAAGATGACTGCAAACTTAAGAGCTCTCTTTGACATGGTGTGGCGGTGTCCTGTTAAAATTCAGATAACTCCTTGTTCTCGTCACAATGTCATTCCTACGTTTCGATGACAAATCTGCAGACAATGCAAAAATTCGAGGTAATTGTGGTTTTAAACCCGCAAAATGGTGCTTATATATGGTGTTCATTAAAAAGTGCAGCTACGTTAGCATGTGTTGTGTTCCTCTCCAGCAGTAATTGTCCGAGACCATGACAGAGCTAGCGGCCGGTACCGCCCACCAGTGATACGCCCAGACACAACATCGATCCGGCTGAAATGACGCTATAGACGTGTATGGCAGCCGGTGAAGGGATTATTTGACGTATATGGCAGCCGGTGAAGGGATTACCTCCCCCAGCACCAGGCGACCTGCTGTGAGGATTAGACACTGGAGGCCTAATGAACACAGACCACGAAAGCACGACAAAGGTCAGTCTGGGACAGACGGGGAAGACAAATACAGGCTGGAGTCGTGGGCTCAAACCGAAAATACCGTCAGGCGAGTTCAGGCAGTGGTTCTCAAACTTTTGATTGTTATAACCACAGGAGTCGGCACCCGAAACGAACTTGATTATAATCATTAGCATTAATCGCTTACCCGGCTAACAATTTGACGTTGTCGCTACGTTGTGACAAGGTTGCAACACAACTACACAACGTTGTGATAGTGTAATTTTGTAGACTCCCAGGAACGTTATCACAACGTTACTTTGTGACGCTCACATAACGTTGAAACAACGTTACCTTTGACAAGCATAGCTAACGTGACTTACATGGTCGATCATTAATCTTGGTAAGATGGTGAATATGCTCAATTGAGATATGGTACCACATTGCGAGCTGTTCTTCCCAAGTTACTAGAATAAAGTTGTGACATCGTAACGATGCAACGTTGCTGTAACGTTTAACAGTGACGTTTAGACAACTTTTTCTTCACAACATTCACGACGTTGTCGCAACGTTGTTAAAACGTAAAATTCCAACCTGCTTTTTCCAACGTTGTTACAACGGTATCTGTTACCTGGGTAGCTACCAATCATGACTTCCGAAAGGTAGTGAGTGGATGTTCAAGTGATCATCAGCTGTCCAGATCCAGGAGGGGGGATCACAGGGGTCATGAGTCATGACTTCCCCCCTTGGGCCGCAAAGGGGCACCCAAGGTTACTAGAACATAGGAGCACCACCGTGCCCCGGCGCGGTAGTGTTGTTAACGCGAAGCTAAAAAATCCACGACGCTACGCGGCGCAAATTATTCAGTATTCTTTGAACCATGGGCACCACCGTGCCGGTATGCGGCACTGCGGGCGAGGGGAGGCACCGGGCACCGTGTCCCCTTGAATCCAGGAGGATGGGGAGGCGGGGCACCCTGGTGTCCTGGTGCCCCCATTACATTGCTGAAAACCCGCCTATTTTAAGCAAATTGGTGCAAAATTAAGAGATAAAAAAGCGCTGCACGTGCGTCCTGATAAATCCTCGATGTCACGATGTTTGTTGACTGTCGTTTTTTGTGAGGAATGAGCCCATAGCGACCACCATTTGGGCTTTTTTATAATGTGTTTTCATGGCTGGAAATCCATGAAACGTATTTGAAATTGGTAAGTAACTGCATCCAAGCTGTTACAAATTTGTGATAAAAAGTAAAAAACAAAACACAAAACACATCACATTGACAAAACCAAAATGCCAGTGCGGTGAAATTCTTTCTATCTTTGCGGTGGGAGAATCCAGCTGCATTGGTGCGCTTGTGCTGATACATATATACTTAAGAACCTTTCTATTTTTAGGACCTAGTTATAAAAAACGCGGAGGGGGATCGAGGGAAGCCGAGTGGTCGCTAGGGGTGTAGCGTCAGTAAAAAGCTGTTGGCAGGTGTTCACTAACATTACCCACTGACCTACCCGGGGTTTCGTTTGTTGTTGTTTTTTAATCGAAAAAAACGCATTTTTTATGAAAATGGTTGCTGCTTACACTCGTGTCATCAATTTCAAGAAATGAATGTTGTGTGTGCAGAAACGGTGACATGCAAGCCCAAAAATAGTTAGTAATTACATACAATTGATGTATTTTACGTATTACCACCAATTATACTCCTGTTCTCATCGATCTAACTGGTGTATTTTCTTTTTGGGACAATTCGATTCACCCAGAGCTCCCATCTTGACTCAACAGCCCGCAGCCGTGAACCGTTGGACATATCTTTATCAGGCATGTGTTAAAGGTAACTGTTCACCTTCAACATGGGTTTTGAGTTGAGATAGCCAAGTTGTGGCGCATGCTCGAAAATGAATTGTGACGCTTTCACATTTTCAAAGAAATCTCTTAATTATGTAATATTCAGTCCTTAAAGTCTGGACCGGGTATACCCGGTAACTCCAATCGCTGATTGGCTGATTTTGGCTGAGTTGACGTATGATTATGACGCACAGATGACGTAAGACTTGAGAAAAGTGTAAGTGCTGGACAAGACCTTACTACTTCAGTACCTCATTATTTTTTGTTGTAGGCGAGCTATGGCGTATTTGAACATGATTAATATGAGTATGTGAAAAAATAACCTTCTGCTCGTACCCCACCTCGTACCAGTACGCGCGTGCCGCTATTTGATTGGCCGCCCGCGGCGCAGCCGCCCGCTGAGTGATAGGAGCCGGCCGGCGAGACCGGTACGCCAGTGACGCGTAGACCGTGCATGACCTTGTGACACATAATCCAGACGGACGGACGCCCCAGAGCACGGACAGTGAGTGAGCGACGGTGGCGGACACCACACTTTCATAGTGAAATATAATAACCGTTTTCACGATGGATTATTTTGTGCGAAATATTTTGAAATGTTTTAGTATGAAAGTTTTAGTACACTTATTCTTTCCTTAACTACACAACTTTTGAAAGCGATTTTGTTTGAAATGTCTTCAGAATTTTGTAATATGTTGGTAAGATATAGTATGTTACCAAAATTGCGCGTTTGGTGGTATTAAGCTAAGATAATTATGTATAGGTTAGCTGTGATGCCAGATCTTCACCTACTGACACTTTGCAGAACATCTGGAAACATCTCGGTCTCGGGCACGCTATTGGTCGCTCAACAAAGCGAACTCCCTTTGACTCATAATGGACTAGCCTCCAGCGAATCGTTTCTAGCGAATCAATGCGCCATGCGAAGGCAGATCTGTGATCCATGAGTCATGACGCTGCCAGATTGAGTAACTAAAATTGCTGTATGCCGCTTAACTGAACGAATGGACACTAGACGCATATGTTCTTTAGAAACGAAGAATTTGGTATCATAGTCTTGTAATGAGCTCATTTCATGTCTCCATAACTCTTGAATAATGATAATATCGCCTAAATCAGTAACTTATTTTTCTTGGAATTAAATCCGTATATACTAAACTTTCATACTAAAACATTTCAAAACATCTTAAGATGTTTTAAAACATTTCGCGCAAAATAATCCATCGTGAAAACGGCTAATAGTGACGGATACCTATACTTGAAGCAAGTACTGTGATGGTTTTTAAAGCGTTGTATTTTCCGGCATCTTCAACAAGTACTTGGGCAAGAACCTACCACCATGCATGATAATTCATTTCTAGCTTTTCTCAATAATTTCTAAAATTTTAGACGTTTTTCAAGGTGAACCATGTTCCCTTTAATGGTCTGATAAGCTGCTATTATCAACGTTTTTTAACTACCATTAGTGCGTACTTTGGGGAAGGGATAACTAGACAGATGCAAGTTTGGCAGCCCCCCCCCAAAAAGAAAAAGAAGGAAAAGAAAGGTGTGTCATAATAATAAAGGGCAATTCAATAACAATAAGAACCTTTCAGAGTACGCCAGATATTGAGCCGTACCGAAATGCATTAGAAGTGTACCCGATATAGTAAGTACGAATTTACCTAACGGCAGCACTGATATCCAAAGCAGAAACAGTCGATGGAGTAGCACACAATAATAACGTAGATTTGGTAAGCTAGATACTATGGTGTCGCGTCTCGTCCGCCCGCTCCGCTGGACGAAGATACGGGGTTCCGGGGCGCCAGTAAATGCGTGTCCGGTGCGTCTGTGACGGTGTGTTCGGGTCGAGTTACGACGATGCTGGCGGCAGACACTTCTCGGGCGTTCGATTCAGTAGAGCACGATCGTCTCCTCGATAAATGCACGAGGCTGAATTTCGAGATGCAGCCGGACCGAAGGAATTGCATCCCTCGAGCCATAAGTCCCATAACATCATAACACACACAAAAAAAAAAAAAAAAAAAAAAAAATCCTCGATAAACTCGGCTGGTACGGCATAGACGTCCAGGGACTGGCTGACAGACCGAACTCAGCAAATTCAGGGGAGCAATGCTCCGCCCTTCCCATTAACCCACGGGGTGATCCAAGGATCGAATTTGGAACCAAAGCTTTTTTATATTTACAAATTATGTGACGTCACATCTTACTTCAGGAAAACAAGTTCTGTTCGCAGATGATGTCCAGTTCTTAGACTCGGACGCGCCTCAAAACTGGAAACTCTTAAGCAGCGAGTGGAAGGCACATAGAACATCGCCATAAACTGGTTCACACAAAATCGACTAAAAATAAATCCCACCAAAACGGAATTATTAGTTGTAAAACCTGTCAGACAGAATTTAACTACTCCTTTAAGCATCCGGTTTGGCTGCACAGAAGTCAGTCCCTCACCCCACGCCAAAACTATGGGCGTTATGGTGGATTCAGCCCTATCATGGGAGAAACAATTTTCGCAGGTCACACGCCGGTGCTATTGCGTTCTCATCAGATTGTCCAAATTAAGGCACAAAATTCCGCGAGAAACAAAAAAGCTTCTCGTGCAGGCCTTAGTTTTCCCTCACATTCAGTATTGCCTGACCGCATGGTGAGGGTGTAATGTGACTAAAAAAAGACGAATTCAGAAAATAAACAATTTTGGAGCCCGCATAGTGTCAGGCCCACGAGATCGCATTAGCCCCACCCTGCAGGCCCATATCTGTGTCTCTGAGGTTCGAGGAGATGATTGAGGCTCGAGACCTGGCCATGGTGAAGAGGCTGCTCTCCGACACAGCAAACCACCTAACTCTGGCTGCCTGTTCTGACTCGCCTGCGTTGTTTCCAGTAGGCGGACGCGTGAACTGAGGAAGGCATGCTGGAACTGCCTAGAATCAGGACCGAGGCAGCCCAGGCGCAGCTTTCTATTAGGGCCACGGTGCGTGGAGATGTGTGCATGCAAGCAGCCAGTCAGAGTAGTGTGTTCGTCTTATTGTATATCTAGTTCTCTTTTTAAAATAATTGGCTCATCGTGTTTTAAATGTTATTTTTTAGCGATTTGTATCTTGGCGGTGTTTTTAAAGGTGGGTATCTGGGTGTAGTGTTTAACATAAGTGTTTATACGATTTGTGATTACATGGATTTTACATAGTAGGTAGGTTATATGAAATGTCATTGACGCCAGGGCTGAAAAGTCCAAACACTGGAGACCTCATAGTGACTATGAACTATGACTATGTATCAGTTCCGGGGCGCCAGTGAATTCGTGGCGGGACAACAAACACGCTTCATAAAGTGAAATAGATAAAATAAGAGATGTTACCCTGTGTTTCCTATAAATGGAATCATATATTTTACGGTACCAGGAAATATATGATGAAAAGCGAATAATGAAGTTAACTCATTCCTCCTAAATCAATGTTAGCCACGGTCTAATGTTTCTTTAACATCTTGATTACGCAGTTTTGGTAGGTAATCAATCAGATCTCTAATCACAGCTAAGAATTTGATCAGTCCGACGTCCGTAGTTTTATCTCTCCGACTGAAATGGCGGCGTATCGACCCGGGAGGAGTAAGACTCCGGAGTGGGATTGTTGTGAGGAAGTGGAAGATGCTCCTAAGTCGAGGTGCAAACAGTCTTAACCCGCGCGGCGTAGGGGTCTCTCGCCGAACGCGCGGCGTAGGGGGGGTAAATATTACCCCCCCTCTTATCTTCCGAACCAATAACCGCAGAGAGACCGCGCAAGGCGGCGATCGAAATCTCGGCAAATGAAACGAAATCGAATGCATACCCGAAATTTTTCAGTTTAGGTCAATGCTAAGGTCAATGGCGTCAGGTCATATGAAAGTCGAGTTAATTAAGTTAATGGTTTCCTTCTTTCAATTAAAACCTTTGATTAAGACTGTCAATGCACATAAAGCCTCAAAAGGTTAATATCATCTATTGCAGTTTAAGTAACAAGTGAAATTGCATGCAAATTCATAGTCAAGGTAGATACAAAAGTCACTATCACGAAGAAGGTCAATAAAAGCCTTTGCGACACATGTTTTAGGGGTCATTTTTTTGCACGTAAAGAATCGATAGATTACAGTCTTTTTCAAACTTGACACCGTCAAAGGTCAAGATCAGGTCATCTAAAGGGTCAAAAACTGAAAACTGACTAATATGAAATAAACAATGCAATGTTTCTAGGTTTAGTTTTGTCTCATAAACCAAAATGACATTTATATATCTGTATCAGATAAAAAATCCCAAAAACGTTATTTGGAAAAATGAGTCATTAGCCTACTTTTGTTTTGGGAGAGCAAATCAGTCAACTGAAAACGAAGCAAATTACATTGAAATTTGGTCCTGGGTATCATTAAACTTGGTTCTCAATACTATATTATATATATATATATAGACTTACCGGTTTGTTTTAGGATACCTTTGAAATTTTCATTTGGGGAAAAAATTTCTAAAAAATCAGTTTTTGGATTTGGGGGGTAAAACCCCAAAATGTTGGAAATCCGAAATTGCCATCTGGTGAAAATTAAATTTTCCTTTCTTTGCGAGTTTTTGCGTTTGCCGATTTTGCTTTAAAGCTATGTTTTCTACGATGCATCAAACAGAGTTTATCGTTATTCACCAAAAATGGCATGAATGACGTCATCAAAACGTCAATTATCTCCTCAAAGTTCTCAACTTTTTTCAAATGAATTTTTTTTAGGTGACGTAAATTGATGGCTGAATAAGGTTATGAGAACTTTGACGGTCGTTATCTGCTTACTGTTTTCAAGTTATATCGCGGAAATACCGGGAGGGGGTAATAATTTACCCCCCCCCCATACCGCCGCGCGGTGTTAAAGGGACATGTTTCACATTAACAGAAGATTTGGAGTTGAGATGGCCAAGTGTTGGAATTCATTGAAATGAAGTATGTACGAAGTTTAAAACACCCACATAGGAAAAAGAGGAGGTCTAATCGAAATAAATTTTAGTTTGGTTTTGACATCTGCCAAAAAAATAAGTGGTATTAGGGTAGCCTCGTTAAAGCGATGTCGTCATCCCTTATTATCAAATGTTGATGAAAGTAGGACTTGTTTTTACATTTGGCTATACATTAGCCATCACTAGTCATACATATTGCAGCGTGAGGTTTTTTTTCTATTTCCAAAATTCTTCATGTGACGTCATCAAGCCAAATATGCCTAACTAGTTTTCATGAATTGAGCACTTGTTTTGTGAGAACAAATTCAGAATCGTGTTCGGCAGCACATTACTTCATTTTTTGGCACGATCACAAACATTTTGGAAGGCAAGGTCACTTAAAGGGAATAGTTCACCTTGAGAAAAAAAAAATGAGAAAAAGCTCAGAAATGATGAAGAGAAGCAAGAAAATTAAGTATCATATTACTAGTAAGTCAAAGAAACCTATATTTACGCGGAAAAAGCAAATTAAATGTCAATTATTTGGTGATAATTCATATTTTTTTCACTCAAAGTAATGCGAAATCAGCTGGCTTGAGAAGCACGCAACGTCATTGATTTAGTAAGGGATCGTGTCGTATACATGGGGGTACTTGCCCCAGTACTTGTTTGAAGATGCGGAAAATACAACGCTTGAAACCATCCAACAGTACTTGGCTTTAAGTAGGTTATCGTCACTATTAGATTAACTATGAAAGTGTAGTGTCGCGCCATCGTCGCTCACTGTCCTGGCTCTGGGGCGGCTGCTGGGATTATGTGTCAAAGGGTCATGCGGGCGGCTGCGCCGCGGCGCCAATCAAACAGCGGCACGCGCGTACTGGTGCGAAGTGGGGTTTCGGTGAGTGGGGAGGGGACAGATCGAACCCATTGTACGCGAGCCTGGAACGTTCAGGCCAGCGCCTGACGTTACGCATACCGCTACGAACCTTGTTGAGAAAATTTTTTAGAAGATTTTAAACATCAAAATCACTATGCATAGCATTACCTGACAAAGTTTCAATCTTGCAATAAAAAGAATGAGGTACTGAACAGTATGGTTTTGTCCAGCACTTAACACTTTCCCAAGTTTGACGTCCATCTGTGCGTCAATAATCATACGTCAGCTCAGCCAAAAACAAGCCAATAAGGATTTGGAGTTACCGGGTATACCCGGTCCCGACTTTAGACTGAGATATATAAATAATTAAGAGGTTTCTTGGGAAATGTGAAAGGCGCACAAAGTCATTTTCGAGCATGCGCCACAACTTGGCTAATCTCAACTCAAAACCTAATGTTGAAGGCTGAACTATTCCCTTTAAAGGGAGTGTGCTACTCACATTGGTCATCGTGGAGTTGTTGGACACTAAGTCTGTAGAACATATTTTTTCTGAATTAGCCATGTACTCTTTCCGCCAGAAATCACTTTAATGTTGCTGAGATATCCAAAGTCGCCAATCACATTCTGGCAGAATATTATTATCACATCAGTCGCCAGAGAGCTTTCGCACTAGAACATTGCTCTTAATTACAACGCTAGCATACTATTGTTAGCTCTGGCCAGTCGCCCATTATAGGTAACAGTTTTCGCTACTCGTTATCAGTGACGACGTTTTTGAGTTTTGAAACGAAAATCAAATGGCAAAACAGAAAATAAGTAAAAAAATTCAACTAAAGGGGCTCCAGACGTGAATTTTATCGTAACCAATAATCAAAGCAGTAGCTTCTTACCGTAATAAAAATATATTGACATTTCAAACAGAGTAGGCACACTCCCTTTAAGCAGGAGTGAACAAAAGAAGAGAACGGTGGGGGTGCATCTCGAAAAGTGTCGCAAAAGCAAAGGGCAAAGAGACGACGGTGACGCAGTGCGTCAATGGTCAGCCCGCGCCCCACCAAAACTAGACGATGGGGTCATCCGTAAGCTTTCCGCAATGAAAGGAGGAACTGGACAGAACAGATACGCCCGTGGCGTTTATGGCGGGTAACATCGCATTTAAGAGGAATATAAGCACCTTGGGAAAAGTATGTAGATGATGGATAAGAGATGCCTGATTACTGGTTCTGGCAATTCATTTTTACGTAAAAAAAGTCAGAATTTGTTGTAATTGACAAATAGTAAATATGTTTACAGTGTGAACTCACCCAATGTTTGGCGTCGACCAAAGCGAGTTGTTCGTCACAAGGAGGACATCGAACGGCAAACTTTGCGCCCGCCCAGTGAACAGCTGCTGTGGCCGGCACCGTCAACGATGGGTGCACCGGTAGGCGTGAAACGCGACCTGGCTGGGTCGATTGCACCGGCGCTCGCATCGCGCGGGTACACGTGGGGGCACGCATACGTGAACCACTAGTGTGCTCGAGCGCCTGACCGACCGTCGGTGGCCGGTCCGGGCGACGCAAAGGTAATGAAATACTGGCGGACGGTTCAAAAAGCGAAGTGGGTGGCAATCACAGTGGAGTAACTACTGATTACGTATGCGAAACTCAACGGGATTTGTGACCGTTGAAAATATGACGGTCAATATGACGTCACGGTTTTTTTGCGGTTTGAAACTCAGCAAGCTAGGTCCGCTTTGGAGGGAAAAATTTCGGATATTGGGGGTTTCTCAGCACACCCGACAATCTGGCTATCTCAGGTGTAAAACTAATGTTAAGGTGTGCTATATTCCTTTAACGGCAGCGTACAACCCTCAGATGCGGAAGTTGTCGAAATGACCCGTGGAGGGACATACGTAACACCGGGACGGAAAGAACTGGCAGGACATCTACTGGACAAAGTGTCAGAGGAATGTGAAGTGAATCTGCTTCAGCATCTTGCTGGAAAAGATGTCTTCCTGGTCCAAGACGGCTGGTCCAACGTTCAGAACCATCCTGTGATCGGAACCCAGGCGCGGATCCAGGATTTCGGTCGGGAGGGGGGGCGCCCAATACAAAGAGTTACGTCCTCCGGGCCCGTCCGGTTCAGGGGGGGGGGGCGCGCCCAAGCGCCCCCCTGGATCCGCGCATGGGAACCTGTCTGCATACAGAGAAACATCCTACTTTGTCGGTGCGATCGACACAGGTGCGAACAAGAAAACGGCGCAGTACATCGCCCAACTAGCTGACGATGCGATCAAACGATGCGAGAACAACTACGGATGCTGAGTGGTGGGGTTTATCAGCGATAACGAAGCGAAAACGGTGGCGACGAGAAGTATTTCAGAAGAGAGTAGACCGGGCTTCATCACGCTTGGGTGCGCACTGCGCAGCACACTACATCAATCTCGCGCTGCAGGAAACCTCGCCCAAGGCTGTCATCGGCCAGATCGTTGTGGAGCAAAAGTACTCCTGGAACCACCACTTTCCGGCGCAGGGGCGGAACTTTATACAGTCTTTGGGAGGGCCCGAGCCCCCCAATGATTTTAAATTTTAACATTAGGCCTATGACGTTGCATCATGCATGGTAAGAATGGAGCTCAAATCTATCAAATTAACATTCCCCCAACCGATTTAATAAAGTTCCACCACTGTTCCGGCGGCTTGGCTAAATGAGAAGCAAACGGCTGTAAAACCCAGGGTAACTAGACACCGGGTAGAACGGTAAGGAATGTAGCGCCCAAATGAATTAGACAACATACATTTGTATTGAGAGAAGAAGAAAAAATGTCTATGATAAATTAAGAGTGTTGTGTTGTATTATTAACTTTCATTTTCATAGATTAAATCTTAATTTATTTAATTCAATTCCAGCAAATCAATTGAAGCATAGTCGAAATAGGATATATGTCAGTACCTTTGGTAGCATATGGCAGCGGTAATCAAAACAACTAGGCGCCTCTACTAGCATTATAGATGACGCTGCAGTCGCCACTTCTATGCCTACGCCACAAGTCGCATTGTGCGCACCGATGTTTTTACCCCAACTTTCTCACCTCTGTGCCAGAATTATCGAAAAATGGTAGATAGAAAGCGTTGTACCAAGCCTCATAGCTATATTTGCAGAAGTCGGATTTAAGATAATGTCCCATAGGTTACGAGCCAGACTCGTTGAATTCGTCACTTTAACTGGGAACACCTATGGTCTAGTAGTTTTTGAGCGCCCAAACTCCCGAGTGCTGCCAACTGTTACCGGTGGGGGGCTGGTAGAAACCACAGCTCCCAAACGAAACACGCTGGCTGAGTCATGGCCTGCCGTGCGCGACTACCCTCACTACGCGAGCATCGCTACCGAGCACGAACCGCGAAATCGACGAGAAGATCAAACGGATCGTTAACAACTGTACTGTGCACAGGAGAACCCACCTGTGTACACCACAGTTGTGCACCCATCCTGGATAAACAACTGAGTGCAGTAGCGGCAGCCTTTAACCGACTGCAGCCTGACAGCATGTTGTGTAGCCGAGGGCGTAGACGTGTGGATGGAGCTGCTCGCCAACGCTGAATCCTAGAATTCCACGGCCAGGCCCGCCATCAAGAAGAGGTTTGAACAGTGGCTGAAGCCCGTACATCTGGTAGCGTACAAAGTACAGAGGCGAAAAACTATCAGCTAAGCAAGAAGACCAAGTCCATATGTGGCGTGAGGAACGGACCCCAAGTTTGTTGGTCCTCTACTCTTGTTTGAAGCCAAGGACGCCAAACTCCCACGCACAGGCGTTGTTCAACGAAACGTCGACGACAGCAGTGAAACCAGGGGCGTGGTGGAGGATCCTGCGCAACAGGGTGAACTGTGAAGAAGTCGGAGAGCGCAGACTCCGTATCAGAGGACTTTGCTCAGCTGATGGAGCCAGTCCAGTCTGGTCCCTGCAGCTCCGCTAGCATCGAGCGGTGCTTCTCCACCCTCGGCACGATCCACAGCAAGCTCAGAAACCGGCTGGGAGTGACGAAGACCGCAAAGCTGGCCAAATGTCACTCGCTCCTGAGATGCGAGGGAGGGTGGTGGTGATAGGCGATAAAGTGCAGTGCAACTTTTTATTGCAGCTGGAATAAAATGATTAAAGGGACTGTCCCACCTTCTCAAAAGTTATCAAATGCACGCCGCATGTGGTGTTAAATATTAAGTAATTGCTGCCCAACACGATTATGACATTTGTTTCTCACAAACAGTGCTCAATTTTATAAAAAGTTAAGTTTTAATATTAGGGCTGATGACCGATCATAATGAAGGAATTTCGGGGAATAGAGAAAACCTCAAGCTGCATTTGTACGGCTATGTATGGCCAAATTTAAACAAGTCGCTAATACATCAACATAAGTAAAAGTGACGACGTCATCGGCTCAGGGTCCGTTCAAAATACACTGCCGGGACTGGGATGTTACAGATGTAACCAGGGTAACTAGACACGGGTAGAAACGTTAAGGAATGTCACGCCCAAATAATTAGACAACGTACAATGTACATTGTTTTGGAAAAAATATTTTGTCTATGCTAATTGATTAGTATTGTATGGTATCATTAACTTGCATTTCCATAGATAATTAATTAATTGATTGAATTCACTTCAGCAAATCTACTGAAGCATAGTCGAAATAGGATATATTTCAGTATCGTTGTAGCATATGGCGCGGTAATCAAAACAACTAAGCGTCTCTACTAGCATTATAGATGACGCTGCAGTCGCCACTTCAATGCTACTCCGCAGTCGGCATTGGGCGCTACGATATTTTTTAACCCCCAAGCCCAATTCACCTCTTTGTGCCCAGAATATCGAAAAATGGTAAATAGAAACGTTGTAGCTAAGCCTCATAGCTATATGTTGCAGAAGTCTGAATTGAAATATTCCCCATAGGTTACGAGCCAGACTCGTCTGAAAATCGTCGCTTTAACATGGGAACGCCTATGGTCTAGTAGTTTTTTGAGCGCCAACAACGCTCCGAGTGCTGCCAACTGTTACCGGTGGGGGCTGGTCAAAACCAAACTCAAATTTATTTGTGATTCGACATCGGTGGTTGTTTTAACTTATACTATACATAATTTAAATGCCTAGCACGGAAAATGGCTATCTCAACTCAAATGTAATGTTAAGGTGGGACAGTCCCTTTAATTAGTGATTAAATGAAATTATCCATTACATGTGTTCAGTCAAACAAATTTATTTTTTATATTTTTTTTGTTTTTATTTTTATTACTATCATTATGTTTGATAGTCAAATATTTTTTAATAATCATTCTTATTGTGGTTTTTATATTTGGTGGCATTCTATTTTTTTAGTTTTTTATTCAGTACATATTATTTTTATGTCACTGATCTCCCTTATTCACTTTACCTGTTATCCTGATGCGGATCACGCCGGGCGCTCTATTTATTTGTTAGTAGCAATAGTTCAAAAGCTTTGGCTGAGGCAGGTAGGGTACCGCTGATTGGTGATTTGAAGGCGATTGCATAGCGTCTGGAGGTATTCTTGATGGGCGAGCCAAACGGATCGAACGTCGTGATTCACGATCTTAAGTTGTGGTATGAATATGAGTTTACGTTTAACTCATTGATAGTCACTTAACATGCCATGGATGGGATGATTGGGTAGCGTAGTTGACTCTGCGAAACTTGGTACTATGATAATTTATTTTTAACCTAATATTGTTATTTATTTTTAATTGTTTTTATATTTATTGTACCTCTCCATTTGATTCAGCGTATTCATGCCTTCAATCCACCAATCAGCGGTACCCTAACCTACCCAGCGCAAGCTGCTTAACTATGCTACTTAACCTTCTCATATAGAGCCGCGCGTGCGTGGAATTCCCTTCCAGCTGACATCACTGAGGTACAAAGTCGTGGGGAATTCCTGCGTGCCATGGGTGATTGGTGAACATCAATGACAATCGGATGTCCCCACTGTACCTATATACGTATTGTGACCGTGACCGTTTCTGTAGTGTATGTGTAATTGTCTATAATCACGTTTTCTACAATGTACAGGATTCATAATACCCACCACTGCATACAATACAAACCACACAGTACTAACTGCGCTTAACTGTCCCTGTCCGAAGTCTGGCTGCTAATAGGCTAGTTTATATGTCCGGCGAATCGCTGTAGGCTAGTTTATCTGTCAGGAGATTCGCTGTTGGCTAGTATATCTGTCAGGAGACTCGCTGTGGGTTAGTTTATATTAGAGTTATACATGGGGCGGCTATCCCCATGGCTAATGGGGTGGACTGGACTGGAAAATCTCTAGATCATGGCTGTGGCTACGGCTGTGGCTGCATAGTCTACCTGGGATTTTTTGCATCAATTTTATCAAACCAATCATGGTTAAAAGAAGCTTTGGCATGTTGTCATAACAGTAAACTGGAAATACAGACAAAATAGGTATGAATTTACCAAAATCCTCGCGGCTGGCCATCGGCCAGCCATTGACATTTGGGAGTGGCTGTGGCTGACTGTGGCTGTGATGTCATGACTGTGGGGCGGCTAGTCAAGGAAAAGTGCAGCCATGTCGAACTCTAGTTTACATGTCAGGATAATCGCTGTTGGCTATTATATATGTCAGGAGACTCGCTGTGGGCTAGTATATCTGTCAGGAGAATCGCTGTTGGCTAGTATATATGTCAGGAGACTCGCTGTGGGCTAGTTTATCTGACAGTATAATTGCTGCATGTTAGTTTATCTGTCAGGAGAATCGCTGTAGGCTAGGTTATTTGTCAGGAGAATCGCTGTTAGCTAGTATATCTGTCAGGAGACTCGCTGTGGGCTAGTTTATCTGACATCATTGCTGCATGTTAGTTAATCTGACAGGATAATTGCTTAAGGCTAGTATGTTTGTCAGGAGAGTCACTGTGGACTAGTTAATATGCAGAAGAATCGCTGTAGGATAGTTTATCTTTCAGGATAATCGATGTAAGCTAGTTTATATGTCAGGAGAATCGCTGTAGACTATTTGTTATATGTCAGGTGAATCGCTTAAGGCTAGTTTATTTGTCAGGAAAATCACTGGATGCTGAATAATCTGTCAAGAGAATTGCTTAACCCGCGCCCCACTGGGCCTCTGCATTTCCTTCGCCCGACTGGGGTTGGGGGGGGGTGTTTGAACACCCCCCTCTAACTCGGCTCCCATGGCACGTAGACAAAAAAGACATTGTTCGAACCGGTTTCAAAAATCATTTCGAAACTATTTCAGACTTTTTTTCGCTCACGTCAAAACTCAGGTCACCAGAGGTCATCAAAAGTCAAATTTCAAAGTTTTAGGAACATCGCTCCAGAAACCCCAATATCTCGGAACATGCTATCAGAAACAAACGTTAAAAAAAATCGCTAGCCAATGAAATTTGCAATCGCACCCAGGTCCTCAAAATTGCCCTCAGGTCAATAGTTTAGGCTCTAGAGGTCATTGGAAATTCAAAGCTGATTTTTGGCAAAAATAGTTTCCGTTGAATAATTCTTACTAACAAGATAAACGTCAATACTGTTTACGCCATCGTGTTTGTCTCGTCCAGACCTTTGGAAAAAGTAAAATTATATCATGTTAGGTCAACTTAAAAAAATGAACCTCAGGTCCAAGGTCCAAGTAAGTGGGACCCAAAAGTAGGTCATGTTGTCATATACAGTAGAATGTGTCTTGACGAGACAAAAACAGCACTGGTGTAAAGTTTTGCAGTTCTCTATTTCATTATGCCCAAGGCCAGAGTTTATCTGACGAAAAGGTTTGGTGAACCTCGATGACCTCAAAGGTGACCGTAATGTTCCCTGAGGAAAACCTGCACTTCGATCATACATCATATCATATGATAACATCATCTAGACGGAAATGGACTGATATCGTCGACAAAGAAAGCATTTGATTATTTCTCCATTGACTTATAATGGGGAGATCGCAAAATTGACCCACCCTAAAGTCACCGATAAAAAATCGAAATATACATTTTGTAGATACTAATGACTTTATGTAATCTAAAAGGTTTGATATCGTTCCTTAAAAACTGTAGTCATGTTGCAACGACCCCAAACGTTCTTGTAGGTAGGGTCACTTGACCTGAGCTGGTGCCCTGACCTGACCTGCACGAAGGCTTGAATTTTCGCAAAATGCCGTAAAGAATCAGTGAGTAGTTTATGCAAATTTGGCGGCACTACGCGCCGCCGTTTTTTCGTTATCTTGATAAAACATGAGGGGGTGTTCAAACATCCCCCCCAGTGGGGCGAGGGTTAAGGCTAGTATGTTTGTCAGGAGAGTCACTGTGGACTAGTTTATATGCAGAAGAATCGCTGTAAGATAGTTTATCTTTCAGGATAATCGATGTAAGCTAGTTTATCTGTCAGGAAAATCGCTGTAGGCTAGTTAATCTGTCAGGATAATAATGCTGTAGGCTAGTTTATCTTGCAGGAGTATCGCTGTAGGCTAGTTTATCTGTAAAGAGCATCTCTGTAGGCTAAATTGCCTGTCAGAAGAATCACTGTAGACTAGTTTGTCTGTTAGGAGAATCGCTGTAGGCTAGTTAATATGTCAGGATAATAATGCTGTAGGCTTGTTTATCTGCCAGGAGAATTGCTGGGACGGGCAACGCTTATAAATAACTGAGGCATAGCACAGGGAGCGTCCACACAGTGATACACAGTACAGCTGCACGGTATGCGATGGTTACGAGCTCGCGCGTCCTACAGTGGAGAACGGGAATATTATGAATATGAGCGGCCCGGTCCGACCCGACCCGGCCTGTGGCGACACTTTTGAAAAGCTCATATCTCTGCAACCGCACGTCTGGTGGACAAGCGGGCTTAATTGCTGAGTAGCCCCATCCAACCTGCTCTGTTCGAGACCATTGCCGACTCACGTGGGTGAATGCCACTGCGCGTGGCGTGTGCCACGTGAGAGATGTTGAAAACCGTTTTATCGCAAAAACTCCGCAGCGGATGGGCCAATTGTGTCCAAATGCAAATTTGGTGTGGTTACCCCTCAGCCATAAACCCCTCACCCACCAACATTCCACAGGCCATCGTCATTAGCTTTTTATATTTCGAAGCAGCTATTAGTCATTGCGTTTTAATCGCTTTCCGTTAAAGGGAGTGTGCCTACTCTTTTGAAATGTCAAATATATTTTTATTATGGTAAGAAGCTATTGCTTTGATTATTGGCTAGATAAAAATTCACGTCTGGAGCCCTTTAGTTGAATTTTACTTAATTTCTGTTTGCATTTGTTTTGTTTTCAAAACTCATAAACAATCGTCACTATAAACAAAGTAGCGAAGAATAATAACTATAATGGCGCATGGCCAGAGCTAACAATATATGCTAGCGTTGTAATTTAAGAGGCATGCTTCTATGGAAAAGCTCTTGGCACTAGTTGATAATTAATTTACTGCAGTATGTGATTGGCGACTTGGGATGTCTCAGCAACTAAAGTGATTTCTGGGGAAATGAAGTACATGGCTAAATCAGAAAAATATGTCTACAGACTAGTGTCAACAACTCCAACATGACCATTGTGAGTAGGCACACTCCCTTAAAGAAGGGACACTGCCACCTCCCAAAGTTTCAAATGTAGCCGCTTGTGGTGCAAATATGGAATAATTGCTGCCGAGCACGATTATGACATTTGTTTCTCACAAACAGTGCTCAATTTAATAAAAAGTTAAGTTTTGATATTTGGGCTGATGACGTCATATGAAGGAATTTATTGAATAGAGAAAACCTTCGCGCTGCCATATGTGCGGCTGATGTACGGCCAAATGTAAAACAAGTCGACTGTCATCAATATTTAGTAAATAGCCGTTTTCACAATGGATTATTTTGCGCGAAATGTTTTAAAGGGATCATAAGACCTTTTTCCACTTTATGGGAGGTGGCAATGCAGTTTGGTACATGAGGCTAACTTATATTGCAGATTTTATCATAAAGGCTTGAAAATGTCTCTAAGTATAAACAAATCACGCTTCAAACTTCGTGAAAGGTTCCACGCAAAAGTGCTGTCCTGTCCAGAGCGAAAAAATAGACACGTAAACCCGTGCCTTTTCTTCCGTATCTCCTGCAATGATTATGGGTCCCAAATAGCGGGAAAAGGCAAAAAATGATGCATAACTAGTTGTTACATTACTCAGTTCATGCAAATCAGATATAATGTCATTCTTAATTAATGACTCGGGCATCCACATATCATTCCAATAATAGTTGACTCCAATCGCCCCAATACAAAGGTTGAAGGGATGACCCCCGGTTCGGCATTCCTAAAGTCCCAAATAACAAGTTAAAGTATGCAGACTAATTCCTTTGGCACTTTCATGGAAAGTCTGTTGAAGATGATGATTAGAAAAGCATTTGTAATATAGGCGATAAGATTCCGCTGATGACCGGTATGCATCGTGCCTGCTTCAACTTGTGTATCGAAGTCCCTTTGGCTGTTTTATAATTTAGTACAGTGTTGGGACATGTTTCGACGATTGGCAAGAGCGCACATGACTCGGCAATTTGCACCTAACTTTGTTACACCACGTGTTATGTTGTGCATTGTTTCGGTATTCAGCGATATGCCTCATTTTTGCATTATAGAGCGAAATGATTTTCTTCTTTTGCATTTGGCCAGAATTGCTAGGCTGATATAATCTGATGTAATTAATAACAAAAGTATCAAATAGCTTTATTAATATACAAAATTCCGGAAAAATGGGATAAAAGCGTTCGATAAATATTGTTGCATCGCTTTCATCCTCCAACATTATTAGAAGACATGTCGAAAAGGTCTTATGATCCCTTTAAAACATTTTAAAAATGTTCTTTAGTAGTAGCCGCTTTCACGATGGACTTATTGCGAAAATGTTTTAACCCTCGCAGGGACGTAGGCGAGGATTAAAACATTGTTTTTCGCATATTATCTATCGTGAAAGCGCTACTACTAAAAATTTTAAAGGTTTAAAAAACATTTCGCGCCAAAATAACCCATCGTGAAAAGGCTAATAGTAACAGTCGTCATTCGATCAGGATCCCGTTCAAATACACTGAGGGGACTGGGATGTTACAGATGTCAAACCAAACTAAACTTCTTTGTGATTCAACCTCGGTGGTTGTTTTTTACTTATACTATACATATTGGAATGCTAGCACGAAAAATGGCTATCTCAACTAAATAATATATGTTAAAATGGGAATATAGCACCCCTTTCAACATTAGTGTTTTAACTGAGATTGCCTGATTGTCGGGTGTAGCTGAGAAACCTCCAAATCTGAATTTTTCCTTCGCAAAACTAACCTCAAGTTGCTGAGTTACAACGCACCATAAACCGTTTGGCTATTGGCATATTTTAAAAGGACAAATTTCGTGACGTTTCGCATACGTCATAGTAGTTATTTCACTGTGATTCCACCGGCAACTTCGTTTTCGTTTTTTGAACGGTATATTACGGCCTTTGACTTGAACGTCGCCCTGTCCGCCAGGAAAGGTACGACTTATTAGGCTTGGACATTGTCATTTCGAATGGTTGGTAAGTCTTTCCTTGTCAGTTTTTCATTGGATTTCATTTGAAAATAATGCAACCACTTGTTCTTCAAAAGCCTCCATCACAAATCAACTCAATGTTTCAATCAACTTCAAAGTCACTGGTCTTCAAATTACAAATCACCCGTAGATTGCTTCGGTGAGAAGAAAATGTGGTTGATGGGTGGCTGGTCAATATTCAAGCGATATTCAACAAATATTGTGGCATTTTGGGGGGTGTGAACTGCAACGACGAAGCCCGGTTTTCCCCAGAAACATTATTGGCCATAACTTTTGTGAAATTTTCGTTGATTTCCATTTGAAAAATAACTTAATACTTCAGCAACGCACTGTTTTTTGGGAGTGCTATCACCCATGTGCAAATTTGGGAGGTGTGTTGCTGAATATTTTCTCGGTAATACTTCGCAACGCACTCCCAAATTCACTCAAAATCACACAATAGGCTAATTCACTCTGGTGTGGATATAGTTTTAAGTAACTATCTTTGTCAATTGTGAGTCGATTTCCAGTTAAAAATTATCAAAAGATGTTTGGGATAGACCATAGTTCAAACAATAACACATTTTAAATCGCGTCCAATATTATTGGCGAGTCGAGAACCAGCGAACGCAGTTGCTTATGTTTTTACATATATGATACACGGAGCATCTTTTGCCGTTCGCTGCCTCCTTGTGACGTCACAACTGGTTTTGGTGATGCAAGATTGTTGTGACGTCACGTGCAAATATATTAATATTTTTCAAATTAAACCAAATTGCGACTTTTTTAGCAAAGTGAATGCCAGAACCGTGATCAGGGCACTCTTCTCCATCATTCTTCATACTTTTCCAAAGGTGCTATATTCCCTTTAAGTTGGCAGTGTCCCTTTAATAAAAGCTGACTATGTTGTGTAATTTTGTCAAAAAATTACAACCGGATTTTAAAAAGTGACGAATCACACTGCAAAAATGAGCCATTGTGCATAGTTGAGAAACCTAGGTTGCATAAATCCTCCAATACAGTAAAAGGAATTAACATCCTTACGTTGGATGATAGCCATTGTGTTCTCAACGTAATCAAATAATAAATTTGAGCGCCGTCCATGCGATGAGCTCCGTGAATTTGCATGACAATGCCAAATTATTTAATCTTGCAGTAAACAGCCCCGTCCATCAGTTACCATCCTTCGTTTAAAATCCCAACTTATTAGCAGTGTTATTTGTGCTTCTATTGCAGCAACCATGCTCACATTGTCATCCAGATTCAGTTAATGTAACAACAAAACTATCGCCAAGGCTTCTAACGAAAAGTTGCCAGGTGCAGACAGCGCACGCCACATGTTTAACCCGCGCCCCACTGGGAGAACACCCCCCCTTGAACACCCCCCCCCCTGCGGTTTTATCGATATAACGAAAAACGGCGGCGCTTATTGCGCCGCCAAATTGGACATGATTTGTTATTGATCCTTTCCGCACATTTTGCGAAAAATCAAGTTTCCTGTCGGATTAGGTCAGGTCACCAGGTCAGGTCAAGTGACCCCACATCCCAAAACGTTTGCGGTCGTGCCATGACCACAGTTTCTATGGGATCGATATAAAACTTTTAGGATTGCAATAAGTCATCAATATGTACAAAATGTGTATCTTGGATTTTTGATATCGGTGACCTGAGGTCGCGTCAATTTTGTGACCTCCCATTATAAGTCAACGGAGAAACATTCAAATGCTTTCTTTTTCAAGGATTTCACTCCCATCTCCTTCTGGATAATGTTATCATAGGATATCATATATGATCAAAGTACAGGTTTTGTTCAGTGACCCATACTTTTATAGATTCATCGAGGTCATCCGAGGTCACCAACACTTATTCGTCAATAACTCTGAACATCATGCAGATAGAGGAGTGCAAATTTCACCAATGTATGTGTTTCGTCGAGACGCGTCTCCTTATATGCAATATGACCTACTTGGGTCACTACTTGACCTTGACCTGAGGTCATTTTTTAAGTTAACCTAACATGATACAATTTAGTTGTATATTTTTCGAAGTTTCAAGAGTATATTAGTACGTCTAATATACCCTTGAAACTTCGGAAAATATACAACTGACTGTTTAACCTGAGTAAAAATAGCATTAGAGTCATGACCTTGAACGCCTCGCTCGGAGATGGGGCCGGGTGATACATCATCTGGAAGACCAGCTTTTTTTCTGTCGGGGAGCAGTGGCAACGGTGAAAACGGCTGGTTCTCATAGAATTGTGTAATAAGTGACACTTGTATTGGTCGAGGGGGGCATGCCGATATTACCGGGGCCCAAGCGAGCGTATTCTAAACAATAATTTGAGCTTTCCCTTTACTTTTTACAAAGGGGCTCACGTTGGTCAGTCCCACCGCTAAACTGACCTGGGGAACGCTCAGGTTCACGCTTGTTACATTGTGGGTAATATTTGGGACATCTCTTGGCGCGGGAAACGCATCACAGGTGGTGGAACCAAAAATCAGGTTAAACTTACAGTGTGTAATGAGCCTTCATAGCCTGACAGTGCGAGACAGAGGTGAATACTGGTCGTTTCGATCTTGGGATCTGTTGTTTATAATATCATACAAGTATGGACTCTGTACTCTGAGGTCAGGGTTCATCATTTCTTTGGAGAACCTCGGGGCATTCTAATAAGGTTGATAGTGGAGAAAATGCAAATGCGGCACCAAATCGGAACAAACTCGGCAGGGTCAGGTTTCAATCCGTCATCCACTGGGTTCTAAAAGCAATTACGGGAATCAAGCTGTGCGATTTGTCTTTCTTTTCCTGGTATCTCTCTTCGCGGACAGTTTCTTAAGGCTACATCACCAGATCACGGAATCCAAAGGTCATATGTTTTTGTGTACAATCAATCGTGGTTTTACGGTAAGGATAGGGAGTATGCTGTCGTTTTCACATTTTATCTGCTGTTTCTCATTGTCAAGCATCCTTCATGCATGCGGTCAGTGAAGGGTACATGTGTTAGAAAATTTTGTGTTTGGAACTCTTTGGTGCTCTTTGTGGTATTATTGGGACGGCTATGTGGTCTATAGTCAGGTATTTTTATTTATGTGGACGGTACATTGATATTCTTAGACAATTGATTATTGATCCGGTTCGAACGCGTGAGTGTTGAAGAGATTAAATCTACATGGTGGCAAAGAGTAACGCTGAGCTTCATCCTACGTTTTTATCAAACAATTTTAGAATTAATTGAACAGAAAACTTTCAGTAAATTGGAATTTTGGACCTTCGCGGGGACCTCTTGGCAGCCTAATCTATAGACCGGGAACTTGCATCTCAATATTCTCTGAGGGACTTGCTGGGCGAACATAGTGTTTCAAAGGCAATGCAAGTGCTTTTTTGTTTTCTGGGAGAATTTGTGCGATCCCGAGCTATGTTTGTTATGAGGCTAGTCCGGGGTTATGGTTGGAAAGACGATGCATCATGTTCTGAAATTTTCGAAAGATTATTGTGGAAAATGTGTAACGCACTTGTTCTTTTTGAACACGTTTAAAATTCTTTGGTGGTGTACGCATTATCACTAGTCTTTATGTGTTTTGGAACCTGGATTGCAAAACAAATATTTAAACTATTCAGATCAGAATTGTTTATTTTCAGGCCTTAGTTTCCTGCTCGTTGTCTACCGCACGCTCTTCTTCGTACCACAAGGGTATAATCGGGTCGGTGAGGTGAGTTTTGAGCATCTTCTCTGGGTGGCCAGGTTTTTAGTCCGGCCCCCCCGCTCGGATATTCGGGAAGTTTTTGGCTTCACGACCGCCGGTTGGGGTGGTGGCCGATAGAGGGAGGTTTCATAAGTTTTTTATCTTTTTACCATTTTGCTCGCATGCNGTCTGTTGACGCCGCGTGTAGGTCAAGGACAAATAGCGAGCGCCGAACTGAACGCTTTTACTATAGGGCAACACTCAGCGGATATTTTCTCAATCGACCGAGCTACGTGGATGTTTGGATAAATGCTGTAAACTGTGGATACATTGTCTGGCCTTATCGGAGGTGGATCATAATGTCGCACTTAAAGCCGAAGTTTCTCAACCAACCCTAAGCAGCTGACTCTGGCCGTATAAGTCAGTGGGTGATGAGGTCCGTTTCGAGATTCCGTGACACATTGCAATTATTTACTATCAACACTAAGTTTCGTTACCTTTTTTGCTGCCACGCAATATAAGCTAAAGTTCAGACGATTACCATTTCAAACCTATTTTGATAACTGGATTTCCAAACCCGAATCGCGTTGAAAGAGTTTGCAAAGTCATAAGGTAGCAGTTCAGACATACGTCGCCTTGTGTCCGTGACTGGCTCTCTAGTTCCAGGGATCGCTGTCGGAGTTTTCGAGCGGAACATCACTCTTACCCGTGACCCCGCAGTTGATTGGGCCGCTGTCTGGATGGCCCGGAGGCAGTATGGGGTGTAACGCCAGCAAAGATGGCGTCGTCACGGCGGCCGACGGCACAGCTTCCGGCGGCAAGCACAGCAGCAATGGACTGGACACTGGACAGAGCGACAACCAGCCGGCCACCGCCGGTGAGTGTTCTTCATGAACAACTCAGCGACTCCAAGTCGGCCGCCGGCGAGTAGGTACTATTGGTTCCAAAATAAGCGTCCCGCTGGGTTGGCCGGCACAGCAGTTAAAGGGGATGTACCGCCTTGGGAAAAATATGTGGATTGATGCAGAAGAGTGTCCAGATGGGTGGCTTTCATCTCCATCATTTCTAATAATTTTCCCAAAGCGTTATGCTCCCTTAAACTGCTGTGCCAGTCAATCCAGCGGGACGCTTATTTTGGAACCAATAGTACCTATATACGGCTATACACATTACACATGGATTTGCTCTTGTGGTTGATATAAATCAGGCTCTTAACATACCGTTGCATTTTACCATACAGCCGATCTCCACTAGCGGATCAAGGGGGCGGCAGGGCCCTAGCCCGCCCATATCGGCTGGAAAATCAGGCGACATTTGAGCACGTTTTCCAAAGTGTAGAAGGAAATAGATAACCTTGTTTCTGATACAAGCTTGTTTTAAGAACGTCCGCCATCAAGGTACAGGAGACAAATCCAGGGTTTTCCAAATTTGTGAAGGCTTTGAGAAATTTGCGCCGACGAAAACGACGTGCAGCCACGTTCTGGATCTGCCAGGTCCGTATCTGCTATCCATGCCGGTATGGGCGTCAGGAATGACTTCAGATCGGTGACAGCTGTGTTGTGAAGCACTGCTTGAGAGCATGAGATTAGGTGTTAACGTATGTGGTGAGTCCCACTCTCAACTCGCGGAGAGTACAGTCGTGCTGACTACGGGAAAACCGGATTAAGAAAGTGCGCGTGGCTACGCCACTCGTGAGCCATCGGGCTACGCCATAATACAACAAGCCCTTGTGTTTGTGTTCTAATTATGCAATGATCGGCACCCGGATTTATGAATAGAGAGTCCGTATGTGTGTTGCGACTCATTATAAGCGAGGCATCAGAGTCGACGCGTTATAACGTGCACGCCTAATGATAATAAAGCACCACGGTAACTGAGTCTTACCATGTGAATGTGTACAGCTACAAGTTGTGTTTATCAATAATGGAGGTATATTATTAAATAAGTGGCTGCGTTTTGCCAACCCTCACTGACGAGGCCGAGGAGTCGGCTAGGGAGACGTGCAGGGAAGCCCAACAATCACATCACTATGTGCAATGAAAGTTGGTCTTTCTCGGAAACTTGGTGGATTTCCCTGGGACAACAATGCCTGAATTGCAGTCACGACTTGAATAATGTGGGCAGTTATGGTCCGTTACACAGTCGCTCAGACATAGTAGCTTCTTGTTAATGGGCTCCGCAGATTATGCCCGACTGCATAGCAGACCCGTTTACTCTCCCAACTCCGTCAGAATGGACCAGTTTACTGTGGTGGAGGTAGTGTTTTGACGCAAAAACATCCTCTGACAAAAGAAAGGATTTTTCTGCCTTGCTAGAACTGAAAGAACTGAGAGAGACGCCCCAGTCAAAAACCAGCAGCAAAGACAAACAAAGAAAATGAAATATGGCCCACTGCGGTCATGAGATATGACCCACTGTCACTGTACACATCTCTTCACTCCGGCTATTTTAAGACCAAACTCAAACTCAGTTTTGCTACATTGGGAAACACTAGTAAGGTTACAGCAGGCTTGGACAGTGGACAGCATGGCATACTAATTTCACATAAACATAAGCTAATAAGCTAGAACCACAATCAAAGCACTGTGTTAATTTTCTGAAGTGCCAAGAACTACTGAACGTCGCCAATCGTAGGAGGAATGAGGATGAACATTTAGTTTACTTGAATTGTGCTAAGGAAAGTCGTTAACATGATTCACTTCACCGAATCGTTTGTTATGTCAGTGTAGACAGTAGCATTAGGAATGATTTGCCAAAGTGGGCCGCATTTCACACACACAGCATCATTAGGCTTGACAAATGTGTGGCTAACGGTGCCGAAAATCCATGTACATCTTATATTATGTATGATAAATTTGAGCGTTAAAACATAAGACACCGTCACTGGGTGGCAGCTTCTATGCCATTTATCTTGTTCTGATCCGTATGGGTGATGAGTTTGAAGCAAAAAAGTGGTGAAGTGGAAAACATAAACTAATACCCAGTCCACCATGCAATGTGACATTTTAAGAAAGCTGAAGAGAATACTTCCTCTTATCGTTTAGTGTTCAGTCTATACGATTTAGATTTTAGACATTTCTCTTCAGATCATTATCCTTCTATCCCAGACCAAAATAACATGGAAATCTGGTTTTAAGTAGCTAATTACACCCTTCATGTTTGAAAGTCCTCTTGTCCTCTTCAGTGAAATATGGCCTTGTCTTCAAAAACGTCGGTCAAACATAATCAACATCTGGTAAGTCAGTCAAGCAGCTTCCGAAAATATACTCCGTCTAAAACAGCAGGTCACAGCAGCCTGTCGCTCGGCTCGGTGTGGTGCTCTACATAGCTGCGTCCCGCTGTCGCAGCTGGCAGCTCCTCTTCCAACCCCTCCCCTCCCGCTCCCGTCTCCCATCCCATCCACTCCGCTACCGTCTCCAATCCCTTCCCCTCCCGCTCCCTCTCCCATCCCATCCCATCCCATCCCCTCCGTTCCCGTCTCCAGTCCCTTCCCCTCCCGCTCCCGTTCCCGTCTGCCCTGCTCGCCTTCCAGCGCCGGCTCGTACCAGGGCGAACCCGTGCATAATTTAACTCCGCCGACTCCGCCGTGTCGTGGCAGTGTCAGACAAAATATGACTGGCCTTTTCCATTGTGACGGCAGGCGTTCTCAGAATTCATTGGAAGGAGCGTGTCATAAGACGCTCCTTGGAATGAGCGTGTCACAAGACGCTCCTTGGAAGGAGCGTGTCACAAGACGCTCCTTGGAAGAAGCGTGAGCAGCTGACTGACTCGTGCGTCAGTTGTCCTTTTTTACTTTTTGCATGTTTGACTTTTTGCATGTTTGACTTTTTGCTTTTTGACTTTTTGCCATTTTACTCTTTGTCCGCTTGACTTTTTGACGTTTTGAATTTGTGCACTTAACTTTTAGCCGATTTTACTTTTTGTCCTTCAAATTTCTCACATTTGACTTTTCGTCCTTTTACTTTTTCACATTTTACTTTTTGTCCGGTTACCGTCGCAGTCAGCTGCTGTGTGCATTGCATGACAGTCGATGGTTCGTTACTCGTAACTAGTCTGTACTAACACACGACGACTACTACTGCACTAGTGCACGTGAACAAATAGCAAGTTCTCGTCACAAGATAAACAGAATGGTTGGGTTTATGTGAATGAGTTCATCGACTATAGCTGAACCTTAGTGGGCTTACAGTATAGCCGCAAAGCTGTAAATCCAGTAAAACGAATATGTTGCACTTGACCCAACGTCACTTTAATAATTTATCATAAATCAAACTGTAATAAAGTAGCTGCTCCCTCCGGCTTAAGTCCACGACAGATGATGGAGGGGAATTTTGATGCATGTTATGCATGTTCACCGAACATGAATCAGATGCCAGCTACGAGTAAACCACTGGATAATCTCTCGGCGGAGCCGTGAAACTGCCGTTTCTCACAGGACAGGTTAATGATTAGTGGGGAATCGATTGAAAGACCACTCGGCTGCACTCAATAATCGGTATGTATCCGTGTCAACTTCTAACACGAAATTTAGGCATTTGCCCGTTAATGTTTGTCAGTAATGTCAGGTCACCCAGCTGAAACTGCCAATAGCCACTGGCATATGGCTGTTTCGACTCAAGCAAACTATGCTTCAACTGCTGGTTCCATTAACCCTAGCGATTGCCTATGAAGCGAACCGTAGGTATGTACATGGTGTGCAGAGTTAACACCCTTACACTATATTCGATTTTGTGCATAAAATAGTATTTTGTACAGCATGAGTGTGTGCTGACAAACTACTGGCTACTGCAAACGCTGTTGCAGTGTGCATTGTCTATTGCCTAATAACAGTTTTTAACATAAAGTTTTAATCAATTCGAGATGATATACTAGTAAGGCATGCATGGCATGAAGCAGACGGAGCGAGTTATTTCATTTGTGTCCGGCAACTGAAGTAAGCATTCGTTTGTTTGATGACGAATCGGTAAAGAGATACTTAAGCCTGAACCTTTCTGTGGCACTAGTTATTTTTATTCTGATTCTCAGCTGCGAGGTCACTTCGAAGTCAAAGCACGTGCTTATCCCTCGCAACCTGGATACTTCATTTTTTTATTCTATGGGAGGTGAGAGTTTCTTGCAGTTGTGTTAAATGAAGTGAGGCTATACATGTGTTATTTTACGGCAATGTTATCAGTGGTATACGTTTGAGCATAGTCAGGTTGCGTGAAACGTAGTTTCGCCTGAAACCCACGCGAAAGCAAAACGAGCAAGCAAGGAGAGCAGAGGCCAGAGCGAAGCGAAGCAAGCAAGCAAGTTACACGAGCACGTTCGGAGTTTTGGGCCATCATGTAAGAGCTACGAGTAGTGAGGCCGTTCGCTGTCTCCTCGACTCCGTGAGATTGAATTTGTAATGTCTATGGGTTCAGTTATAGTTTCGCATTGGCACCGTAAGTGGCTTTGCGCAAAAATCTCGTTCACTAATATTGCAAAAATAGAAGAAAGGCCTGGAGGCTGAAGTAGGCCGGATGGTTCTTCGAGAACTCGGTGGGTTGGGGATGTTTCCCTAAAATTTTCAACAGCCGTAATCATCAAAACTTGCGGCTCGCCGTGCAGTTTTACCGATAGCAGCTTCATCATCCTGAGACGAGGCCTGCAGTAAAATTAACAATAAAGGTCGGACGGTATTTTGAAGGTTACGTGTTCTGCAGAAGGGCTTCAAGTCTGAAATAAGACTGCCCTGCTCTTGTTCTAATATATTGCTAATATGTACATACTTGATCACACAACTATGCGCTGAGTGCTGACAGCAGAAATTGGGTATGCATACCTGGATAAGTAGCTGATGAAATTACGCATGCAACATATGCTGGTCTTTTGGTCGCATAATACGGCGTGAGCGCATAACGCAAATATTTTCATTATGCATGTATGTAGCTTATGCTTTCGCTACGTCCAGCTCGAAATCCGTATAGATGACTTATGTGTTCAGTTCAGTTCAGTTCAGTTCAGTTCACGTGTATTTGGGCAATCCCGGATAAACTCCGGGCTATCAATACCCATAGTCAGCAGATAATAGCAGGTGAAGAGGTCATGAGGACAAACACAGTCATACACACACAAACACACAGTCAGAAATCAGCCGCGCAAACAGCTCACTGCGCCCTCACATGTCCCGCGAGATGTCGTTTTAACTGCCATGAAAAGGAGACAGTTGGGAGTTGTCGTAAGTAGTCAGGCAGTTCATTGTACAACGTAGGTGCGCAGATAGAAAACAATGAGATGATTAACTCTGTGACATGCTTCCCGAATATCACTTTTTGAAGACATATACCCTTTGGAGCTGCATGAAACACTGGCATAAAGTGCATCCACGCCATCCAGGGCCTCGGATTACATGTGAACTGGGGGGGGGGGGTGCGGAAATACCCCTCAGTGGAGGGAATTGACCCGCAGTGGAAACGATTTCCCCCTCCCCAACAAGCTAAGTTAATTTGACACGAGCGGGCACCAGAATACATAATATATGATGCATCACTAGACTGTACTAAAATTCCTTCAGTCACCCGACGTTTTTACGGTAATGCAGTCTGCATGTGCATAGCCTCGGATATCATGATAATTGGGGGCGGGGCAATTTCCCCCACAGTGACTGTTGATTCACTCCGTCTCCGTCTCCGTCTCCGTCTCCGTCTCCGTCTCCGTCTCCGTCTCCGTCTCGTCTCCTCTCTCTTCTTCTCTCTTTCTCTCTCTCTTCATCTGAAAATTATCCAGAGAAAGAAACGGACCTTCATCAGTTCTCTTAACTTTAGAGTTATTATTCAAAGGAATTTGATTTGGGCCTCTTGTCATAGCTGATCACATAGTGCAATGTGATGTTTTATTTGTATAATTTGATATTGGTTTAATTGCTAACCATAAACTAACTACCAAGTATGTTTTACTGACCTAAACCGAACTCAACAAAATCAGAAGTCCATCTCTCACCACACAAACATTCCTAGTAGCTTATTCCATCTGCTTCCTTTGCCCATTCATGCTAATCAAATCTGGTCAAAACCCAACTTTTAATGACACCATGCAAGCATGGAATCAGACCTTCAGAATGACCCAAGTTCTATCAGAGTTGTCAGACTACAAATGTAATGAATTTTCCACGAATCGGAAAGTTAAAGCACAACGAAGAACTGAGCAGCTCTGGCGTAACCAATCAGTGGAGCACCTCTGGCGTAATCAGTCAGTCGACATCCAGCTGATCGGCAGTGAAGGGAATCTATAGCTGAGGTTGGGATGGGATGGGATGGGATATACTCCAGCTGGGTTATCCGTATCGTCATTAGTATCACTGTACACTGCGTCTTGGGACATCGCGGCGCCTCTGACGTCATCACACCTTCACCTTTAGACTGGAAACGTCCCGACGCCTCTATCCCGTATAAGGCCACCCGCACATGGCGTGTATCAAGGGTGGATGGGGGGGATCCAGTGGCGTATTTCCACAACAAGTTGTTGAGCAGGGGAAGTAGCGGACAGTCAACCGTCAGTTAGTGAGAAGTTGTTGACCGGGGAGGGGGAGGGATAGAATAGAACGAGCCGTCAACCGTCCGCCACTGTACGTTTTGGGGTCCAAATCACGGTCTCAGAACCTTTGGGGGGCCATGACCCCTTGTCCCTCCTGAATCCGCTCTTGGAGTGTCAGTTCACTAATCAGGAATAGTTTTGCAGGAATGGTTTCTGGTGGAGAAACTAATCAGGAATAGTTTCTGATGGAGTGCAGTTACTCTCAGGAGCTTGCTGGTACCCGCCTTATATGGTATTTGAATGCCTGGGGAAGTTGCAAGGCCAAGAACTTAACGGAATGAGATACTGTACTGAATTGGACTGATACAAAGTAACAACTTTGAAATAACCTTAGCTAGCCAGCTTAATGTTTTATTCAAACTGGCCTTGAGCAAGCCGTATGTTTCACATTTAATACCCTCCCAGCGTTCTGGCCACGACTCGTTGCCTTCCAGACTCGGCTCGGCTCGGCTCGGCAGTGATGAATCGTTAATCTTTCACTCGAAATACCACGCCATTGTGCTTCAAGAACGCATTGAATACTCCCATACCAGACAAATGAAGGGGATATTACACCCAGGTCTACAGCCGCCCATCGCTTCCCATACCGTAAACATGAAACTGGGAAGAAAGTCTCAGCTATAATCTGTCATTAGCGGGACAAAACAGAGAGTCTATAATTTGTCATTAGCGGGTCAAAATAGAGAGTCTATAATCTGTCATTAGCGGGTCAAAATAGAGACTCATAGAGTGTATCGTTGCCAACAGTCAGTCGACCACCTTATATTTTAAGTATCGCATTGGATCGCATAATTATAACGGTTTGTATTAGACGCGGTTTTGTATGTTCCCTATCATAACTACGACGTCTTTGACAACCAAGGAACCCGCAAACCTACTGACAATACGTTGGCCGATCATTCTTGCTTATCCACACCAACTTACACCATCAATCTTGGAAAACAATGTTCAATTTCCGCCGCTATCCGGCATGGCTTGCAGCGTCATATCACAGCCATAATGGAATGAGATCCCAGGAACATTACTACCGACCACACCCATCTTATGGTCTCTGGCCGGTATACGTCGCCGGTGTCACGCAGCGCCTTCCTGTCCCGTGGGGCCTTCCTGTCCCGTGGGGCCCTCCTGTCCCGTGACATGTCAGAGTAACAACGAGCTGCGCGCGTGTGACGTCAGCTGACACGTCACAGTCGTGACACGTCAGCTGACACGTCACAGTCGTGACACGTCAGCTGACCAACGTCCACAGGTCGTTGATCCGTAGGGCTGACACGTCACAGTCGTGATACGTTCAGCTGACACGTCACAGTCGTGATACGTCAGCTGACACGTCACAGTCGGTGATACGTCAGCTGACACGTCACAGTCGTTGACACGTCATCTGACACGTCACAGTCGTGAACACGGTCAGCTGACACCCGTCACAGTCGGTACGTCAGCTGACGCTCACAGTCGTGACACGTCAGCTGACACGTCACAGTCGTGATACGTCAGGCTGACACGTCACAGTCGTGATAGTCAGCTGACACCTGTCACAGGTCGTGATAACGGTCAGCTGAACACGTCACAGTCGTGATCGTCAGCTGGACACCCCCCGGGTCACAGGTCGTGGACACGTCAGCTGACACGTACCAGGTCGTGATAACGTCAGCTGGACACGTCACAGGGTCGTGATCCCGTCAGCTGACACGTCACAGTCGTGACACGTTCAGCTGGACACGTCAACAGTCGTGACACGTCAGCTGACACGTCACAGTTCGTGACACGCAGCTGACACGTCACAGTCGTGATACGTCAAGCTGACCGCCGTCACACCGTGACACGTTCAGCTGACACGTACAGTCGTGACACGTCAGCTTGACACGTCACAGTCGTGGACACGTCAGCTGACACGTCACAGTCGTGACACGTCAGCTACACGTCACATCGTGATACGTTTCAGCTGACACGTCACAGTCGTATACGTCAGAACTGAGACACGTCACAGTCGGACACGTCAGCTGACCACGTCACAGTCGTGATTCCGTTCAGCTGAACAAACGTCACCAGGTTCGTGACACGGTCAGGCTTGACACGTCACAAGTCGTGACACGCTCAGCTGACAACGTCACGGGTCGTGACACGTTCAGCTGACACGTCACAGGCGTGATCCGTCAGGCTGCCACGTCACAGTCGTGATCCGTCAGCTGACCACCGTCACAGTCGGATCCGTCAGCTGACACGTCACAGTCGTTGACACGCAGCTGACACGTCACAGTCGTGACACGTCAGCTGGACACGTCACAGTCTGTGATTCCGTCAGCTGGCCACGTCACAGTCGTGACACGTTCAGCTGACACCGTCACCAGTCCGTGACACGTCAGTTGACACGTCACAGTCGTTGACACGGTCAGTTGACACGTCACAGTCGTGACACGTCAGCTGACACGTCACAGTCGTATCCGTCGCGGACACGTCCAACAGTCGTGATACGTCAGCTGACACGTCACAGTCGTGATACGTCAGCTGGACACGTCACAGTCGTGCATACGTCAGCTGACACGTCACAGTCGTGACACGTTCACTGACACGTCACAGTCGTGACCGTCAGCTTGACACGTCAACAGCGTGATACGTCAGTGACGCGTCACCAGTCGTGGGACACGTCAGCTGACACGTCACAGTCGTGATGACGTCAGCTGACACGTCCACAGCGTGATACGTCAGCTGGACAACGTCACAGTCGTGATACGTCAGCTGGACACGTCACAGTCGTGATCCGTCAGCTGACCACGTCCACAAGTCGTACACGTCACGGACATGTCACAGCGTGATACCAGCTGACACGCACAGTGTGATCCGTGTACACGGCCACAGTCGTGACACGTCAGTACATTCTGTCCACCAGTCGTGGACACTCAGTGCGACACGTCACAGCGTGACACGTCCAGTCGACACAACCAGTCGGATACGTCAGCTGACGCGTCACAGTCGTGACACGTCAGGCTGACAGTCACAGTCGTGACACGTCAGCTGACACGTCCACAGTCGTGACACGTCAGCTGACACGTCACCAGTCGGGACCACGTCAGCTGACACGTCAAGTCGTGATTACGTCAAGCTGACCACGTCCACAGTCGTGATACGTCAGCTGACCACGTCACAGTCGTGGACACGTCAGCTGACACGTCACAGTCGTGATCCGTCAGCTGACACGGTCACAGTCGCTGACCACGTCAGCTGACACGTCACATCGTTGACACCGTCAGCTGACACGTCACAGTTCGTGACACGTCAGTTTGACACGTCACATCGTGACTCCGTCAGCTGCCACGTCACAGTCGTGATCGTCAGCTGAACACGTTCACAGGTCGTTGATCCGTCAGCTGACATCGTCACAGTCGTGACACGTAGCTGACACGTCACATTGTGACACGTCAGGCTGACACGTCACAGTCGTGATCCGTCGAGCTGCCACGTCACAGTCGTGACACGTCAGAATGACACGTCACAGTCGTGGACCACGTCAGCTTTGACACGTCACAGTCGTTGACACGTCAGCTGACACGTCACAGTCGTGAACACGATCAGCTGACACGTCACAGTCGTGGACACGTCAGCTGACACGTTCACAGCGTGATTCCTCAGCTGACACGTCACAGTTCGTGGGACACGTCAGCTGAACACGTCACAGTCGTGACACGTCAGCTGACACGTCACAGTCGTGACACGTCAGCTGACACGTCACAGTCGTGACACGTCAGCTGACACCGGCCAGTAGAGGTGTCAGCCTCCTGGCACTGCTGTGTCCGGATGAGCGTATGTATATACATGATTAGGATTTTGTATTATTATTATTGAATGCTTTTTATTTCAACAGTGGCTGACTCCGAATCTGATATCTCTGATCAATTTATGCTTAGTCAGTCGTAGTCACTGTTTCCCAATAATAATTATTGACATCAATATACATGATAGATTTATACCAGTAAGACGCCTAAATCGGCGAAAAACGAGTGAGCCCGTACAAACTCGATATCAAGGAAATTTATCTGCTGCCATCTTAACTCCATAATGCCAGAAGTATTTCAGCTTAATCGGTCAGCACACCCACGTAAGTAGAGGTGCCATGCAGGATGTTCCAGGGGTGTAGGTTCTAGAGTTCTACATGGGGCGGCTATTCCCAAGGCCGGCCGAAACCCATGGCTAATGGGGTGGGCCGTACTGGAAAATCTCTAGATCATGGCTGTGGCTACGGCTGCTTGGCTGCATAGTCTACCTGGGATTTTTACATTAATACATCTTTTTGCATTACGGGATGGCCAATTGTCGGTAACCAATTGAACGGCACATTCGGCAATCGTCATTCAGCACAATCCTTTGGCGGTCTTCATTAGTAATTGGCATATCAGCAAAACAGGTTGGACTCCACATTGGCCAGTCTGCATTACATTTCGTCATTGAGCATAATATTCGTCACCGGCAAACGCTTCGTCCAATTAGTGGTAAAGCTATCGTCACACAGCGAAATGAATGACAGTTAACCAAAAACCATCGGCGTTTGGGCATAAACTATTGACTAATTTTGTCCATAATATTCGTCAAAAGCTTAAAAACCAAATTCGCTGCAAATATGCATGCTATAGCTATGAAACCAACGATATCCGTTATATTGTCTTTAGACGTGCATTCGTGTCTTACTAAACAGTCATAGTCTTATTTCTTATTCTCATTTTGTCGCAATCCACGTGTATTCGTCAAGTCGTCATCCGATTTCATGCATTTCCTTTTCATTGTGCATAACCTTTTCTTAATGCGAGTTCGGGCGTCTGTTCAGCTCATTTCGGCATAATCTCATTTAAACCGACAGCAGAGATACTGTGAACAACATGCATCTCCACATCGGCGAACACACTCCCCGCGGCCAAAGGGGCTTACAAATCGACAGTGCCACCGTGTTCAACACTGGTCACTATGCAATGGAGCTGACAGCGTTCATTAGAGATAGGCAAGTTTTAGTTGAGTTAGGCATAAGTGTCATTCAGTTTCGTTGACGGCAAAATTGCAACGCAATGAAATGTCCTTATCGATATTGAATGCCCTTGCACATGTCAATTGACGCCGGTTCGGAATACCAACAGCATGATATGTCTGTTTTAATTAAATGTGGTCAAAGTGTTCAGATGGTGCTAAGTTCCAGTGTGCCTAAGAAGATATTGAATGGCGCACTATGCCACATTTCAGTGAACAGATGCTGATCGTATTTAGAAAAGGTTAGTGAATGGAAAGAGTAATTTGTTCCTATTCATATGTTCAACCGCACCAATTTTGGTTCCATCATTACAGCATCACGACATCGTTCATATGGCTAACACAGTAACACATGCGTATTGATTGTACGTACATTTTGCTGCGCTACACGAATCCGATGCAACTTCCACCACTCACCAGATGTGTTTGCTTTGATCAGTACAAAATTCAGATCTGAAGTCAATACATTATGGTTGAGCCACCCTCGCAGTCGGCTTCGGATGTCTTAAATTGCGGCTGTTTCATCAAATTCCTGCATATGTGCCTACTTGCGTAATAGGGATGATAATAACATGCAAATTGCAAAATATAAAGTATTTTACATTAAAAAAAGGAAATATACCAATGGGTTCACTCGATACAAAAGTTAGACTGAGGTCTTGAGGAAATTCCTTCGGTAATCCAATGCGGAAACATCTTCGACGCCACCTAGCTTGGTCACTGGTATGTGGTACACTTCCTGGTTTTAACCGCGCGGCGTAGGGTCTGCAAGCCGAACGCGCGCGTAGGGGCGGGGGGCTAAATTATTACCCCCCTCTATCCCCGAACCAACTCGCGAGACGCGCAAGGCTGGCGATACGGAAGCTTTCCTGCACATGAAAACAAATCAAATGCATTACCCGAATTTTTTTCAAATTAGCGTCAAATGTTTCAGGGTCACGGTCCCGTCAGGTCATATGGGAAGTTCCAGTTAAATGAGTTAATGGTTCTCATACTTTCAATTAGAATCCTTTATAAGACTTATCGATGGAACACATAAAGCTCTCGAAAGGTAATACATCTCCTGCATTAGTAAAAAAGTGGGAATTGCATGCAAAGGTCAAGGGTCAAGGTCAGGTACACAAAGGTCACTGTCACGAAGAGGTCAAATAAAGTATTGTGACACATGTTTTAAGGGGTTATTTTGCACGTAAAAATCGATATCAACAGCCATTCTTACAACTTCGACCCCATAAAAGGTAAAATCAGGCACCTAAGGTTCAAAACATGGAAACTGACTAATAATGAATAAACAATGCATGTTTTCAAGGTCAGTTTGTCTCATAAACACAAAATGACATTACGGAGCGAGTCGTGTGCGAGCGGTCAAAAAATCCCAAAATATATAGAAAAATGACGGTTACATTACCTTACTTATGCTTGGAAAGCAAATCAGCTTCACTGAAAAATGAAGATATTAACTTTTGAAATTCGGTTTTAGGGTATTTATTACACTTGATTCTCTTACATATATTCCGGTTAATTTTTGAATACTTGAGAACAAAAAACATTGAGGGGAAAATTTCTGAAAAAAACAGTTTTTGGATTTTGGGGGTCAAAAACCCAAACTTTTGGAAATTCCGAAATTGCCATTTTGTAAAGAGAAATGGAAAAAAAATCCTTTCTCATACAGTTAAATTCGTTCAATTTGCTTAACAGTTATGTTTTCTACGGATGCATCAAACAGTAATCGTTATTTAACCAAATAATGGCATGACATGACGTCATCAAAACGTCATTAATCTCCCAAAGTTCTAAAAAAAAAAAAAATGAATTTTTTAAAGGAGACTTTTCAAATTGATGCAAATGTATAAAAGTACTGGAAACTTTGACGTCGTTATCTCTTACGGTTTTTCAAATTATTGCGAAATCCGGAGGGGGGTAATATTTACCCCCCCCCCCCTTACCGCCGCGCGGGTTAACATACGCAACATGTTAACATTTTTCATATGCCGACTTGACCATGTTCCAAAAATTGTAAACCTGTTTATGGTATAAATTCTACTTTGACGAAAGTATTCTGAAGAATGCCGAATTCAAACAAAAGGTTTTTGGCTAATGGACAATTAAGATATAAACTAAAGGGACGAAGTCTTTTAAAAACTGAATAGTTCAATCTTTTGCCGGAGGTGAACCAGTTTTGCTTAATACTGAATGTTTTACTGAAAGCCGAATCGCTGACCACACACTTAGCGATATGTGTATGCCGATATGCCGATAGTTTTGCTGGAATTGTGAATACTAAGCGCCATCTATTGCAGATTGGCTGGGGAGGTTTTGTCGATTGGACGACGAATAATGCAAAAAGGTGTATTATCAAACCAATCATTGTTAAAAGAAGCCTTGTCATGCTGCCATAACAGTAGGCTGAAAATAAACACATATGAATTTACAAAAATAATCACGGTTGGCCAACGGCCAGCCATTGACATTTGGGAGTGGCTGTGGTTGGCTGTGGCTGGGATGCCATGGCTGTGGGGCGACTAGGCCAAGGAAAAGTGCAGCCATGTCGAACTCTAGTAGGTTCCTATTCAATTGGGGGGCTTCAGACCCCCCCCCCAACTTTTGCTTCAACCCCCCCCCCCAACTTGGACGAGGAAGTGGATCAAATCCGTGAGAAATATGTATTTTGTGGATTTTGATGGTACTTGAAGCGATTTTTTCCCAGTTCAGCCCCCAACTTTTCTGGAGAAGCTACGCCCCAGAGAACCACCGTGACTCAACCACTGATGGATCTAGAATGGCAGTTGTGGTGGTTCGGGGGGCATCACCCCCAAAAAATGCATCTAAAAAAATCCAAAAACTCATCAGATTTCACTCCTTTATGCATTGCTAGACGTTTTAAAATAAACTTTCCTTAGTCAAAGTTGCGTAGATGTACATCAGGAATACATCAGGAAATATGTAGGTTTGCGCCGATTTCAGGCGGTTTGGGGGTATTCGACCCTGATGCCCCCCCTCCCCCCTGGATCCGCCAGTCGACTCAACTAATCCGTTTCTCAGCTAAAGCAGGATCACGTTTTCTGACCCCTGACGCGGCACGTGCCGCGCTCCATGCTGACACTTCACCCATCAGATGGCGAAGACTGCCTGTCAATCGGATGCGGGATTCCAAAGATATAAGTTTCTGAAAAGTGTTACGGTCGGGCCGGGTCGGGTCGGGTCGGGTCGGGTCGGGTCGGGTCGGGTCGGCCGCTTAAATGTGACAAAACCCCGTATTTAGTAAGGACTCGCCCGTGCTTCGCGCTTGCTCGTAGTGACCACAACATATTTGTATGATGACATTCTGGTTCTGGTGGCGACGTGGCGTGAAATGCATTGGGGAGCAAGATATAGTCTCCTTTAATCTCTGTTTTCAACACAACTATGCTTTTGATGACAAACAAATATGTTTTCACCTTTTCTTGTAATGTTCTCGTGTTGCGACATTTGTTCAGTCTTTTTCAACCAACGCCCGCTGACAAGCTTTTAGCTAAGGTACTCCCGTATCCTTAATACATTGTTCGTGCTGTCCCGTCTTCTTAAAACGGGACGACAGATCCCAGCGACGACGTCACCGTGCCATAATGAATCCCACACGACCGAAGTGGAAAGACATTAGACTAAATCCCACGTGCCACAGTGGAGTTTCATTTTCTCTCCGCTCACTAGCACGCGACGTCTGCGGCGAACATGCAGCATGAGCAAGGCGCCAGAAGCCGTTGAACGACACCCAAGTTCCATTTTCTCTCAGCACGGTGTCGGCGGCAACTTCTTGGTCGGACACAGACAGCCCTCCGGAAATTACCTGGCCCAGTGGTTCGTGAAGCGGCCAGTTAGCGGCGGCATACACAGGGTCTGCAGCGGACACGGTTGGACGGAGCAGTACCGCCGGAGATAAGGTTAATCCGGCGGCTCGCCAGTGGTCGGTGTTCGGAGGTGATTACGGCGGCAGATCTACTGCGCCAGAGGAAGAGTCGGCTATACCACAGTGACCCACAGAGGGTTCAGAAACTGGGACCAGCCAACGCTGCAAAAATGTGTCAGAAGTTGGTGATAATGATAGCGGTGGAAATATGATTATATGATGATTTATGTTGAAATTTAAATACATTATCGAATAAGACGAGCTAAATTCATTTCTCATTGAAACAGTTCCTGAAAGCCAGCTAAATGCCCACATTAGAATCGTTATAATAAATGCAGCGTTCTAGCATTAGTTCCCCTTGGCAGAGAAAGTCGTTCCATCTTCTTAATGAGATGCTCTGTCTGACGTGTTATTACGGCCAAAGTTGAATATGCCGGGAGCAGAGTTCGTCAAGGGTTGGGCTGGCCTGTGGGCCATGGGCTGGGCCTGGGCTGGGCCTCAACTTTAAGGAAATCACTGGGCTCTGGGCGGGCCTTGGCTGAGAATGTTGAAATAATGTGCACTCCGCGCAAACCAGGTCAGAGCTGAAAAATGTGTTGACCAACAGTTTACTTCCACAGCAACACACAGGTGAGTGATATCATTTCTCATTTAAAGTATACAAGTAAACATGCTAAGATAATTATTGCATTTTTGTGTGAAAATAATGACATGCTTAATCTGAATTTACCGGACCGGGCATGGGCCTCAATAGTAGGAATTTGACTGGGCCTGGTCTGGGCCAAGGCTTGGTGTTCATGGGCCTGGGCTGGGCTGGGCTTGCGGTTGGTGGGCCCATGATGAGCTATGGCCGGGAGCATGTGACGTAATTCTGTGTTGCCGAGGCCGACGCCTGCCATAGCTACCTTCACATGACCGATGACCTCTGCACCGAGCCGTTTTCGTGCGGGTAGACAGCCGCCGGCGAGCAATAACTAACATTTGTTAATAACTCAATGCCAGCTGCGGAGAGTATGTTTGAACAAAACCGGATACTTGGAAGCGGTTCAAGTCGTAACCACTTAACTTAAATCTGGCATGGTTGCCAGGGGCTGAGATGACCAGGCAGCTTCTAAGAGACATGCTGACGCAACTGATATGGCAGATGTTTATTTTGGCCACGTCATGTCACCGCGTTTCATGTCAGCTCCTTATAGACCACGAGTCAAATAAATCCAGTTAAGCTTCCAAACCCGACAGACAAGCATTGACTCGCTGTCGAGGATGTGACGGCAGCCCTGTTCAGGTTTCTGTTGCTCCACTCTGCTCTACGGGTCACTTATTTTCTGAGGTGCCAACAGATGACAAGTGTAGGTACCTTCTGAACTGACCAGCGATTCGTTATAATTCTTATGAACTATTCCATCATGATACACGCATTTGGAAGAGGTTCTGAATTACGTCGGTCATTCTAGGAGCAAATATTCGGTCACTGACATGACCTGCACAATTGCATATAGCAACGCAGGCGCAGCACGTGGGCTTCCTGTCGCAATTTAGGAGGGACATTTGTTCAGAGAGAGAACGGAGTCGAGAAGCTGGGTGTCATCTGCGTAAGACACCAGACGCCCGTGAGAAAGGTAGTTCATGGAAAGGTCGTTCGTGAAGAAGCTGAAGAGGGTTGGGCCCACGAGGGACCCCTGTGAGACGCCGTGGGATAAGGGAAGGGATAGTGATCCGCCTCTCGCCACCTACCGCCGTCCATCGAGGTAATCTCCGGAACTATAGCGGAGATCAATACTGTATCACTGCAACTTGGTCAGAAGGACATCATGGTCATTGATATCAAAGTCTCTACTAAGGTCGACAAAGGTGACGGCGACGACATGTCCCGCGTCGATCCGACGCTTCATCCATTTCACAGCGTCAACCACGGTGCCCTCCGTCGATTGGCACGGCCTGTAAGCGTATCGTAAAGGCGCGAACAGACTGAGAAACGAGATGCACCGACAGCTGCGCAGTGCGCACATACAACCTTCTTCCATAGTTCCGACAACACGGATACAATCGATATCGGCCTCAAATCGCCAGGAGCGTCGCGAGACCCGGACCTGTGAAGAGGGAGAACTGAGGCAATTTTTCCAGTCACTGGGGAAGTCGCAAGAGATAACTGCAGTGTTGACAAGATGAAGCAAGAAAGACCCTATGACAGCGAACACGAAACACGAAAGACAGCGAAACAGTTGTTCATATAACTCATTCAACTCCCGATGCTCTGGGTATGTTACTATGCAAGCATGCATGTCTACAGATCACAACACAACGAGAACCGATAGATAACAGCTAGCACACCATCCGTCAGTCAATGTTACGATCTGCAGTCTTAAAAAATGACCCAATAATGCGACGGCTCATCGTTAGCGATTCTAGTTGCTTTCTAAATAGCAGTGGACAGATGCTATCGAAATAGACAATGCACCCTTATGACCTTCGTGAGTGTCAGTAAAGAACAATATGACACTAACGAGGAGCATAAATTTCACAATATTCTCTTCTGATACTCTGACTCGTAATTTCGATGGTGCACTCAGCAAACAAATATTCCTGGCTTGTAAATCGCCTAACACAACGGATTTAAATACATCGTGATTAGTTTCAGTTTGTAATTTGTAGTTATGTCGTGTGTGGCTGTTTGTCGCATTGCTTGGCATGTAGGTAGGTAAGCTGCAAAGCAAAGATTGGAGGTATGCTGTGCCGCATTACATCACCTGCACGGAGGTATGCTGTGCCGCATTACATCACCTGCACGGAGGTATGCTGTGCTGCATGGCATCACCTGCACGGAGGTATGCTGTGCCGCATTACATCACCTGCACGGAGGTAGGTATGCTGTGCCGCACAACACGCTCAAGACAAAATGGTGACGGCGCTTGCCGCTTGGTCTCGACCGCCGACAAGAACTCCTCACAATAATTGTTAGTTTACCAAATAGACCACGTTAAAACATAAAGCCACACTGCATTTTTTTCATGCACGGATTCACGGTGCTGCAATAAGGCGCCACCGCGATTCGATCAAAGGCACGCATTTAACGAGAAAGCTGCTCCTTGGGAAGGTGCAGGGTTTCCTGCTATTGGTGTCAATCGGAGCAATCATTTTCGGAATTCCTGTTTTGTCCGAAGACCGATTTGATTTTCGGACGGACATAAGCGTATTTCTTTGGACATTTTCAGACATCCACAGTCCACACGCACGCTCCTTGCTTACTATTACTCTTCTTGATGAATCATACATTTTGATTGTTTCCTGATGATTATTGTGGCTTTGGGTATCAAACAACTCACAACTGTAGCAGTCATTTGACACAAATGCCAATATTTAATATGTATGCTTATTGCTGATATTGGGAATTATACACAGGATGCATTCCATATTGCATTCCATATTATTGTATTTTTTCTGCTTTTGGACAAATTTCGAATGAGCAATGTTTTTTGGGACAGTTTCGGAACGAAAGCTGACCATGGTCTTGGACATCGGTCTGATATTGGACAAATATTGCCTGAAACTGGCATTACTATTTCCTGCATTAAAAAATTGCATGCTGCCACCCGCTTGAAAGAAAGGAAGAGACCAACTGGTCGATTAAATGTCTCTGGCCCAGCGATATACCGGAGACGTGTTAACTGAGGTGTTCGGGTGAGCACTGTCGGTCGTCACAGTAATTGTTACACAACTGAAGGCCTTCGCCAACAATCCGTTTTTGCAGGATTGAAGTAACTTACCGACAACGCCACTAGATGATGTTATTTCCCTGTGGCAGTCAGTTCCCACCTGGGATATTGTTTCGCCGAATAGAACATCATCGACTTACTGAAGACAGCTCTGGGATTGGTATCACTATCGCGCACGCGATCGTTCGTCAATAACCAATGAAAATCACAGCACTACAAAAAGCGCTCTATTATTAACAGAAGCACACTGGTTTCGATAAGGTGCTATATAAAGACGGTGGTGACTATATAACGGTGCAAGCTGCATGTAATATTTCTTACCACTTTCTGCAGTTCTTAATATGTGTGAAATTAGACCGAATAGTCGGTGTAAAGGGAATCCAAGTCTTATCAACCTTCGAATGAATTTGTTTTAACTAAATTTGACAACAGAAATAAGTGTATACAACTTATTAGGACAGGCTGGACTTTGAACAAGTCATCATGCGCAGTTTTCGGTGTTCCACAATCCACATACCTAAATAAGACAGGACTTTGAGTCTGAAGCTTTATGTTTTCGTCAGCTTTCCTGAAAAACGATGTAGTGTTCTTGCATCCCCGTAAGACAATGGTTTTTACCGTCACTGGTGTGGTTATCCCCTTTCGATAGTCCCCAATGCGCTGACTACAAATCTTGACTTCAAGCTATGCGGTACAGCATAATTTCAGCCGTTTCCTACTAGTGGCATCTAAGGACAGGAATATAAGTAGAAATGTGTGCTGCTGCACAGTCTAAGGCAGTGGTCCCAGCTTAAAACAACACGCAAACTGTAAAGCAAAGCTGAACATTGTATAACATTAATCTGTTTTGATCCTTTCTACGATAATGTGGTGACAGTAAAACAGAAACTGTGGTAGATTAGGTATGTGTATTGTGCAGTGTCCTAGGATTGGAAATTTTTGGTGTAAAGCGACACCCTACAAGATATAATATTCCACTCCTTTTGCCCAATTTGTAGGGCTATTTTCACTCTTTTTCACTTTTGATATTATTTTTTCACTCATTTATTTTAATATGTAAAAAGACAGAAAATTGATCAACTTATGTTTAATAGCAAAAAGGGTAAATTCTTGAAAAAGACTCTTATTGAGTTATAATTTTGCACTATTTTTCCCGATTTTCAGTCTGAATTTTCCACTTTGCACCCTGGCTTAAAAGCAACCCTAGGACACTGGTATTGTACGCTGTGCGCCATCATCGAACGAATTGGCTATATGCAATATCGCACATAATTGTTCAACTGCCATTACCTCCACCCAAAGGCTATATTATCCCAAGTACGGGTAGTTACTCCCTCTTTATTTCAAAACCACAGTCGCAATACACATAACATCCATAAGAGATTGAACAAATGGTTGAAATGAACGATTAACATATCAACTGCAGGCTCGGTAGCGGTGACGCAGTGTGTGATCGAGCGCAATGCTGAGCGTTGATTGAGCCGTGGCGACCGAACGGGTACATCAGCAATGGTATCTGGCTTTCTGATAACCCGGACACAGATGTTATCACTTGTCAGTCGTATTAGCTCTGGTAGCCAGCGTAGCTCACAGAGCCATCTCCATGGCGTGCGGGCGACTCAGTGGGTCAATGTGAGGGCACCCAGTTGACACTGCCGACATTGTTCTCAAAGCACTATCATTATTTTTGGCGGCGAGGCCATCATTGAACGCGATAGTACATACATAAATTAGCCAAAGCAAAGTTTGAACAGAGCTGTCTTGTGCAACCAATTTGTTTGACTTGTTCTTAGCACATTTCAGTCAAGATCATTATCACTTTCGGGTTAGTTTTACCGTTGTCGGCTGGTCCAAGATAAGAGAAAGTAAAATTTAGCACAGACATGAAATAGTGTCTTCTATTTGCAAACCGGGACAGCAATTTTACGTCCAAGGGTTGTCCGTGGGAGGGTCGTCACAGTCTAAGTTTCCGTTGTTGTTTTCAGTCGGAGAGGATTGTGCTCAAGGCCATCATGGAGGGAGAAGAGACGCATAGTCGTCAAAAGAATGAACGTATTGTTTTAGTTGCTTCGAAAAATGCGTAAAAGCTGTTCCTAGCCTCGTCAGCTTCGCCTGCATCTAGACACTAGCATGTCTTACAAGATCAGGGTAGGGCTCGTGCTCAGGTTAGCAAAGTATGCGGGGATTGTCGTGGTTATCGACGGCGTCTCCGTGCAATCTAGCTGAATGTACCAATGGCAGAAACTCAACACTTTGTGTTGACTCGGATGATGGCAAGTTTCGCGCTTCAAACTGTGTCCAACAGTTTGTACAGGTTCCTGTAGGCGACGGCTTCTGTTCAGATCTATCAATGTCAAATTGAACTGTTAGCTAACAGTCGCTAAGCTTTGATTGGACGAGGACACTCAGCTTTTCTCTGCAGCTCCCGTCTGGAGGGTTTATCATTCACTAGCAGGATTATAGAGCCTCCGTTCAGGCAGGGGCGGCTTTAAAACACCAACATTTAATGCAACTTTAACCACGTTTTTCACAATTGTTCGTGACTTCTTTCATATTATATTTTTGCGTCACTCAATTTTGAAAAATCTTAAATCGGCATATGTAAAACACGTGTCGGGATTTTCATAGTAGATGATGCTCTTTCTGGGAGCTTCCGGGACGCAGCCTAACAGCACGTGCCGTCAACTACCTGATTCTGCTCCACCACCCGGCTCTGAAGCGGACCAGAACACCAAACTGCAATATGGCGTCACGCACGTAACGCCGCAAAGTTTCCGCGTTCCACCATGTCGGTAGAGTGGGACAGTCTGTTTGACGACCTAACTCTGCCCACTTCCCAATGGCGGCACAGGAGGCCGCGTTCTGCGTTCCCATTTATGACATTGTCCTCCTAGCCACTGATGGACGCCAAACGGTCATAATTAATGCCCACAACTTGTGCTACATTCGGACGGCAGACGATGTTCCCCCTCCATTGTACCACCGTGGTGCTAATGTATCGGCCAGCCGTCAGCTATTGTATCGGCATCGTCTCTCTCCTCCCCAGGAACGACTCCTGGCTCTGCCAGCCTCCCCGCGCCATGCGTCGGCCATTAGGCCAGTCGGCCCTGAGGCCGCCGGAGAGCGCGCTTGACCCTGTTCCGCTGCCGTTGACCTTTCCTCCGTTAACTAATGACGACACCTCAGGCTAGCTTCGTTGTAGCAACAGCGATTACAGCAGTAAATGGGCGGCCGTAGCCCAGCTAATGGCGATTCGGCTATGGCACGCCGTGGTGGCACGCCGAGGTTCAGAGGTGACCAGGCGGAGTTCAGCTCTGCTAGCGGCGCTGGTGGCACGCCGAGGTTCAGCGGTGACCAGGCGGTGTTCAGCTCTGCTAGCGGCGCTGGTGGCACGCCGAGGTTCAGCGGTGACCAGGCGGAGTTCAGCTCTGCTAGCGGCGCTGGTCCGGCGTACCTCATAAACAGCGGTACGGTGCTAAAGTGGCTTCAAAGTCACTCACCGGAAACTGAGAATATATTACGAGTGTTTTCTACCGTCCTGAGGTAACAAAGGAGTAGAATGGTGGGACATTTCACCAAAGTAGACACTGTAGTATTGTTTGTATACAATAACGGGCTAACGGCATTTAAAACGTACTTAACACCAGTCACATCCACGTATATACAGTGCTATGCAGTGAGAATGTCGACGTTGAAAGAAGTTTGTTCATTTCCCTGGAACACACGGACACCTTCACAATCCAGCTGGCTTCAAATGTCAAGACATTGTTTCCTGCATACATATAATGAGCAATGTCGCTGCCCTACACACAACGCAGGCCATCCCGCAGTTTTAGCAGAGACGGTCTATAATGAGCCCCCCCGCCCAAAAGTTTTTTCCCCCCCGGCCCTGCACTAAACACACAACGCAGGCCCCATCCAGCAGTTTTAGCAGAGACGGTCTAATATATGAGCAATGCCGCTGCCGCTACACACAAACAGGCCATCCCGCAGGTTTTAGCAGAGATGGGGGGTTGCGGTCTATATGAGCAATGCCGCTGCCGCTACACACAACGCAGGCCGTCCGCAGTTTTAGCAGAGACGGTCTATATGGAGCAATGCCGCTGCCCTACACACAAACGCAGGCCGTCCCGCAGTTTTAGCAGAGACGGTCTATAAATGAGCAATGCCAGCTGCCCTAGCACAGCAAGCGCAGGCCATGCCCGGCAGTTTTTAGGCAGAGACGGTCTATAATGAAGCAGCCGCTGCCCTACACATCAACACAGGACAATCCCGCAGTTTTAGCAAGAGACGGTCTTAATTGAGCAATGCCGCTGCCTACCACAACGCAGGCCATCGCCGCAGTTTTAGCGGAGACGGTCTATAATGAGCATGCCGCTGCCCTAACACACAATCACAGGAACATCCCGCAGTTTTAGCAGAGCGGTCATAAACTGAGCATGCCGCTTGCCTTACACACAACACAGGCCATCCCGCAGTTTTAGCAGAGACGGTATCACGTCGATCGATGATCTGCTTTGCATACCAAACAAGCTGAATGAAAACACTTGCCCACACAGCTATCTGGGATATGAATATGGACATCTGCCCCGTAACAGTTCTTATTTAAAAGTTAAAAGGAACGTATTTGGAGATGATAATTACAATGTAGTGAGACACAAGTGCTAGCCGGTCCGCTCCACTGGATGATCTATGCATATATATATATATATATGTTATATCCATGACAGATGGAGTAAGTGATGATAAAAACACAAAAAGCAGATGTAGAGCAAAGCTTTCGGTATATTGATACCTTGAATCACTGACACTGCGATTGAAGAACAATGATGAAGAACATTGTCTTCATCGCAGTACAGTGATCAAGGTATCAATATACCGAAAGCTTATGCTCTACATCTGCTTTTTGGTTTTTATCATCATTAGTTTACTTAATCCATATAGTAATTTAAAAATAAAAAATTATTAAATTTTAACTATTTTTAATAAAATATATATATTATATATATATATATATATATTATATATAATTATATAATATATATATATATATATAATTAACATATCCCATCAAAAGACTCTCTAGCGCCATATATAATATGTGCTGGCAGCGCCACCTACCAGCGCCACCTCATATTCGATTGCTGTTCGACGTACCTACTTGCATTTAAAGTTCCGCTAGCAGATGACGTATCATACGGAAAAATAAAAATACTCCACTCGACAGAGCACCAAGCTGACGCAAAGACGAAATCACATCAGACTTACCACGCGCCCAACCATCAAGTCTCAATCATATTCATCATTAGGCTAGGCATTGATTACGCTCAAGAACGTAATTGCGGTAGCGGGCAGCAGAAAATATTTATCAAATTATGACATATATAATTGTGTATCAAAAATACGTACACTGTCATTTGTGGGATACCGCGCGAGAAGCAGAAAATCAGATCAATAAACCCAATACATTTAACTCCTGGAAATCTCTCCTCCACCAGCCTCACAGTAACAGACGGAAACAGTTGCATCTCTGGCGCCGACCAACAGCCTGCAGACGAGTCGCGGCTCTTGTTTACGAAGAAACCCGGGCGTGAATAAACCCGGGCGTGAAGAGAAACAAATACCTAAGGAAAAAGTAACGAAGTAACGGAGTAAAGGACTAAAAAGTAGCTAAGTAATTGGCCACAAAAGTAACTTCCGTTACTCAGTCCGCTACAGTACACAAATGTAACGAATCCGACTTCGTTATTAAAAAGTAACGGAGTAACGGACCGGTGTCCACCCATGACTACTTCAAATATTTGATTTACAGTCAGCAAACTATGTGCTTTACATTGTCAACAGAAGACTGTAAATTATTAATAAGAACTGAACTGCACCAAAATATTTCTTTGATCGTCTGCAGAACCAGTTAGTCATATTTAATGGGCCAACATAGCATGTCACACTTGGTGAAATATTTGTGCGATTCCTGCAGAGTCGTCAGGCAGGCAGTCTTTGTTGGCCATGGTGCCGTGGTGTCTGCCTCGTCAGAACGCTGATGACTGATCTGATTTGTCACAAGCCTGCTCATCACGTGATTCGCTGGCATTTCATCAGCTGACTCGCTGCCCCCTTTGATTTACGCTTCACTGTGACTGCGAGCAGCGTCCGGCCGGCTATAGCGTGCCAACAAATTCCCAGAATTCCAGAATGTCGGCTGCAGCTAGCGAATGCTCTCGCTTGACATTTTGTTGCTGGCCTGACCAATGTGTGGGAAGTCACATTCTCAGAGTATTTATTATAGAAAATACACTCTGTTTCTGTGAATGGTATGAGTGTCTCATAACGCTTTAATAGTTAACCAGGTTAGGAGCTAGAATGTCTACTCAAGACTGAAGTAGTACCTATTTCTTGCAATGCATGTGCTGCTCAAACAAAGAAGGCAAAACAGTTAATTAGGTACACTTGATGTTGAGGCGGAACCTCACCACTCAGCACAACTTTGCAACTGTTGTCCCTGCAGTCAACATATCTATGATTCTACAGTACTGATTCTAAGCCTCTATGGCTTCTGTTTTACCTACCAAAACATTGTACAAGACTCACAGAATGTCAGCTGAATCTAATGCATTCGTGGCAAAGTTGAAGCTAATCGCAGCTGCTTTTACCCAACTCAAGCCGAGCACTTAACTAGCTTCAAGCAGCCGCCGCCGAAGGTATGCAAGTTGGTGCAGTACGCAATACCTGACATCAATCAGTGGCAATATACATTATACATACATACTGTGACAATTACACTTCTGTATACCACAGTTCGAGCACAGAGTGACGTCATGCGTTACTTTGTGCTAGTTAAAGGGTCTGGTGGGACTATGCTATTTATGGCGAGGGATGACAAACTGCAAGAAACTTTCACGGAGTGTTAATTAAGACAATATGAAGCGAATAGTATTTAGCAAGCAAACGTCCATATGTTCAACTGCCTTGGGGTAATGGAATGGGAATAATCACAAAACAGAACCACTCACTCTGGGGCTGACTCGGTCCTGTGACGGACGTATTGACTAGCGCGCTGTGCAGCCTTGGCAACCATAATTTGAGATGGGGCTTATGATATCTACCAGCAATGTACGAGGTCATATTTCGCTGGTAATGTGCATGAATAGTACCCATTAGTGAAATTGATACTCGATTCGTGTATTCGGACGGAACACGGACGCAGGCTATTTCTACACCTAATCTGACATTGCCTAGGGCGTAAGCCATCTCATCAGAATCTGACGTGGATCGGCTTTGCTGGCTGCTGAGCTGAGCATATGACTCTGATTTCGACCTGGCAGTCGCCACGGACAGACAGACAGACAGACAGACAGACAGACAGACAGACAGACAGACAGACAAGACAAGACAGAACAGACAGACAGACAGACAGACAGACCGAGATGACACATGTCACATTAATGTTCACACTGAAATGTTAGACAGTCAGTCTGTAGTCAGTCAGTCAGTCAGCTAGCCAGTCAGTATGTAGTCAGTCAGTCAGCTAGCTAGTCAGTCAGTAAGTAGTCAGTCAGTCAGCTAGCCAGTCAGTCTATAGTCAGTCAGTCAGTCAGTCAGTCAGTCAGCTAACCAGTCAGACTGTTCTGCAGTAAGTCAATCAGCCAGTCATTGCCGTTTCAGTCGGTCTCGTATGACCAGTTCGGTCAGCTACCTCAAAAGCTTGTATGCATGTGATCCCAGGATTCCTACGAGGATGGCAGCTTCTAGGAAGAATCGGATTTCAGCGAGACATGTCTGATTTGATATTTGAAAAATGAGCCAGAACATATTGCAGGACAGGTTTTACTTCAGTCCTGATTGAATTTGTTTAGTTGTAGCTTAAAATGTCATCCACAAATTAGCCGTTTTCATGATGGATTATTGTTTTAAAACATTTCAATATTTTAAAATGTTTTGGTAATAGCCGTTTTCCCGATTGACTAATTTGCAAGAAATAATTCACCCTCGCCACTACAGTCCCGTAGGGGCGAGGTTAAACATTTTGTCGCAAATTAGTCCATCGTGAAAACGCTAATTACATATAAACATTGTAAATATGTTTTTTAAAACATTTCGCGCAAAATAATCCATCGTGAAATGGCTGTTAGCTTCTTCAGAAACAATGCACAGCACAAACTTGCTATGGTGAGGGTAGAAAATAATCAACTCAGCTTCAAGGTAGGATATTACGAGTTAAATCAGCGTCTTTTAGCCAATTCAGCCACAGAAAAACCTTACACCCGTAGTAATGCAGACCTATTTACGTATTTCGACCTCTTGGGGGGAGGTTACGATGGAGGAGCGTGTCCGGCGCTATGACGGACACACGCGGGTCCTGTGGCGGACACACGCGGGTCCTGTGGCGGACACACGCAGGCCCTGTGACGGACACACGCGGGTCCTGTGGCGGACACACGCGGGTCCTGTGACGGACACACGCAGGCCCTGTGACGGACACACGGCGCGCCCGGCGGCGTGTGAGAAGCGGCAGCGGTACCGCTCCGGACTTCGCTTGCTATCGACCTGGCAGGAGGCGGCCGGCCGAGGCGCGGGTCGGCAGCGACCGGCGATAGCTGGCTGTGCGTCAGTCTGCCGCACCCGGCCGCCGCCGCCGCCGCCGCCACCGCCAGTGACGGGACAGCAGCCGCCCACCGCCGCCGCCGCACGGAGGACCAGGCACGACCAAACGGATACCACGAGCTACAGTCAGCAGCGTCTGGTGAGCGAACCGAGCCGCCCTGCACTCAGCTGAGCTGATCAGACCAGACTGCTGGACTGACATGACTGGAGGGACTCGGCTCATCAGATCTCAGTTCAGCTGAGCTGTTCATACCAGTGCCAGCGTGCCCAGCATGATTGTAGGTCATTAACGGCACCGCCAGTCACTTGCGTGACACGAGCTTAACCGAAATGCGATAAAGACACTGTCAAAACTTCAGGCGAAGAGCTTCTCGGTCGGATTAGTGCGACACTTACATGCATCGGGTTTCGCATGCATAGTTAACGACAGTCGGCTCATTGCTAAGTTGCAACAATGGGTCCTTTGGGGGCCGACTGCCGAGTTCAATTAAACATAGATGGCAGCACTAACCGGCGACTGCAGTGGTTAATAATGAGCAAAGCATTTAGCCACTGTATTACTCATGTCAAATTACATAGCGAGGTCGACATGGGACCTTAATACATGGTATGCCCTGTTTTACATATTATGTGTATATTATTCAATATTGATAGGCCATGCTCCGTTTTTATGACCCGTCTGCACGATTTGAATGCGAGTTCGCAGTCTATATGTGAGGCAAGACACTGTGATATTCAGGGAAATTAGGATACTTAGATGCTACGTAGTGCCTCTCCTTCCACCTTTCGCACTGTGCATCGGCACGTTCAAAATGTACATTGTACTACATGCCTTCAATAGCTTTGTAATGCAAATTATAAGTAGACTTAAGCTGAGGTAAGCTGAACAAACTGAAAATTGTACTACATTATTTATCGTTACATGTCTTTCTGAAAAATGGTTAAGAGTTATAACAAATTGCACACAAAATATTAACTTTATATTTTACTTTGTTTTACGATTGTTTCGGTTTATCTCCGCCTTTACTGTTTCCATCTAATAATGCAGCTAGGATCATTGTCCCAGAAAACCTATCAAGCATCTTTTCCTTTGGGAATATTCAGTGCCTGATGTGTCTGTTGACACATTCTGATAGTAACTCCGTCCAGCTAGTTTGGTAGGGAAGGAACCTCAGCTTTTAATTTTGTTGTGTTAAAAAACTTAGGCGGTTTTATTAGTATCGTCATGCCGGCAATTATCGTTTGGCGTAGGCGGATTTATTTTCCAGTCGAGTGACAGCATACTACACAATAGTTCAGATGGAAGCAGCCATCTGACGCCAGTGGAGGTAATTATTGACATTATTTTCCCGCCGGCTCCCAGCTGTCTGGGGCTGACTCGGTCCACTGAAGACTGACCAGCTGTCTGGGGCTGACGTATGTGCCTCTGCTGTGTGAGTGGTGCGCCGCTCTTCACAGTCGGCTCCCAGCTGTGTCTGGGGCTGACTCGGTCCACTGAGACTGACCAGCTGGTCTGGGCTGACTCGCGTCCACTGAAGACGACCAGCTGTCTGGGGCTGACGTTATGGTGCCTGCTGCTGCGTGAGTGGTGCGCCGTCTCACAGCAGTCGGCTTTCCCAGCTGGTCTGGGCTGACTCGGTGCGACTGTAAGACTGACCAGCTTGTCTGGGCTGACCGTATGCTGCCTCTGCTGGTGATGGTGCGCCGTCTCACAGTCGGCTCCCAGCTGTCTGGGGCTGACTCGGTCCACTGAAGACTGACCAGCTGTCGGTCTGACGTATGTGCCTCTGCTGGTGAGTGGTGCGCCGTCTCACAGTCGGCTCCCAGCTGTCTGGGGCTGACTCGGTCCCTGAAGCCTGACCAGCTGTCGGTCTGACGTATGTGGCTCTGCTGGGTGAGTGGTGCGCCGTCTCACAGTCGGCTCCGCCCGTCTGGGGCTGACTCGGTCCACTGAAGACTGAACCAGCTGTCGGTTCTGACGGTTGTGCCTCTGCTGGTGAGTGGTGCGCCGTCTTCATCGGCTCCCAGCTGTCTGGGCTGACTCGTCGCACTGAAGACTGACGCAGCTGTCTGGGGCTGACTATGGTGCCTCTGCTGGTGAGTGGTGCGCCGTCTCACAGTCGGCTCCCAGCTGTCTGGGGCTGACACTCGTCCACTGAAGACTGACCAGCTGTCGGGCTGACGTATGTGCCTCTGCTGGTGAGTGGTGCGCCGTCACAGCGGGGCGCCGTCACAGTGGGGCACCGTTACACAGTGCCGCGGGGCGCCGTTTGTGGGCTTTCGTTTGGCGTGGGACGGAGGCCCGCTGACAGGCTTACCATGTGTGCCGCACGGAAATAGGCTGCACGTTAGAGGAACCCCTCCATCCTCGGTCTGTCCCTCCCCTCCATCCCCTCCATCCTCCAGTAACAGTCTGTGGACGTCCTTAACCCCTCCATCCTCCAGTAACGGTCTGTGGACGTCCTTAGGAACCCCTCCATCCTCCGGTAACAGTCTGTGGACGTCCTTAGGAACCCCTCCATCCTCCGGTAACAGCTGTGGACGTCTCAGTCTGTAACAGGAACCCCTCCATCTCCGGTAACAAGTCTGGGACTTTTCCTTTAAGGAACCCCTCCATCCTCCGGTAACAGTCTTGGACGTCCTCAGTCTGTAACATGAACCTCCATCCTCCGGTAACAGTCTGTGGACGTCTTTAGGAACCCCTCCATCCTCCGGTAACATTCCTGCTGGACATCCTCAGTCTGTAACAGGAACCCCTCCATCCTCCGGCTAACAGTCTGTGGACGTCCTTAACCCCTCCATCCTCCGGTAACAGTCTGTGGACCGTCCTTAGGAACCCCTCCATCTCAGGTAACAGTCCTGTGGACATCCTCAAGTCTGTAAACAGGACCCCTCCATCCTCGGTAACAGTCTGGACTCCTAAACCCCCTCCATCCTCCGGTAACAGTCTGTGGAACGTCCCTTAGAACCCTCCAATCCTCCGTAACATCTGTAGACGTCCTTAGGGACCCCTCAATCCTCCAGTAACAGTCCTGTGGACGTCCTTAGGAACCCCTCATCCTCCAGTAACGGTCTGTGGACGTCCTTAGGAACCCCTCCATCCTCCAGTAACGGTCTGTGGACGTCCTTAAAACAACAGCCTTTGAAATGGAAGTGCAGACAATCCTAAATATTTGATCACAGCCTAGTCACGGCCACATAATGAGCTGGCTAGTCACAGCTTTAGTCCCGGCGCTGCAATGCTAATCCTATAACGCTGGCCTGGCCAGTCGCAGCTTCAGTCACGACCGTGACCACTGACCAGGTTTAGTCCCAGCGCTGGAGCGTTGGGAACAAAATTCTGCAACTTTACTTTGAAAGTTTCTAAGACTGCTAAGGGTAATGAATCATTTTAACTTCTATGTTTTACATAAATCATGTAAATAGGTTGCATCTTTATTTGATAATACTGTTTCTGTGATGCAAGCAGTCAAGTATTACAGACATTTCCAAAGACAGCGATAGCGTCCAACAACCCGAAAAACAATTCATGTACCAGTAAGACGTCTTAAACGGCGAAAGACGAGCGAGCCCGAATAAACCCGATAGCAAGGACATTAGTTACGGAATAGGGGTGTGCACCTGAGCACGTGCAGTGTGACTCAAAGTTCGACTTGCACGACATTGTCAGTGCACCGAAGTTGAGCTTAATCGTTCCTAGAGGGACATTTGCGCAAAGCGCAATTTGATTTATGTAATTGTGAGTCTGGTGATGGTGATGGTGTGGGTGATTGTATGGGTAATCGTGTGGGGTGATGGTGTGGCTGATGTTATGGGTAATCGTGCGGGGTGATGGTGAAGGTTGATGGTGTGGGTGTGGGTGTTGGGAGTGTGGACTGTGGAGGTGTGTGGGTGTGGGATGTGCGTACGCCGGGTCGATAATTTATCTACGCATCTGTGTTCAACCCGTGCCCTTGCGACATTTGGCTGCCGATATAAAGGTCCGGTATTGCAACGATGTTTTGCAGGTAATTTAGCGGACGGAGCAGGAGTGTGCACGTGCGCACGTGCAGTGTGACCCCCCAGAGTTTGACTTGCGCAGCATTGCCACCACACACAAAATTTCAGCTTAATCGGTCCAGCCGTTTGACAGCAACATTTTCTGACGCCCCTGACGCGGCACGTGTCACTCACGCGCCATGCTGACCCCCTCACGTGAGACGAAACACGTGAATAACATAATGTGATTGGATGAAACAACCAGATGACGAAGTCTACTTGTCAATCGGATGCAGGATTTCAAAGATATAAGCTTCTGGAAAGCGTTACGATCGGGTCGGGTCAGGTCGGGTCGGGTCGGGTCGGGTCGGGTTGGCCGCTTATATGTGATAAAAATTTGGTGTTCAGTGAGGACTCGCTCGTAATTAATCACTATAGCCGATGAGATGAACTAGAAAAGCCTTAGCCGAGTTAAGCGAAGCACCACTACAACATTCGGCCTATATGGTCGGTCGGAGATGAACAGGACCTGCTTCTAATGCATCACAGATGCCTGTATCCGATCAGCTTCGATGTGTTCGCACATAGCTCTCTCCGCTAGCGGCTTCACAGCTCAAAGATCGCTTATACATCTGATTGTCGCTTTACTTCTGCATGACCGCAGGGCAACCTTTTCTTTCCGTTAAAGTATTTTTTTTATACCACAGGCGAGGCACTTTCAAACGAAAGGGTGTGGCGGTGCGAATGTTTTAAAAGGTGCAAGAGAGACTGCAAGTGAGTGAAACGGAGAGTGAGATCCGCGCAGTGGAGGCGCGGTAGACTTGTTTGCCATCACATTTCGGATTACGTTAAAGCCCTGGGACTTAAGTCTGCTAATTACTACTGCTGTGTTCAGCAACAGATGCTATAATTTCCATAATCCGGACTGGTGAACTTTCAATTAAGGTAAGCAGCAAGCTACCATACCTTACATGATTTACCCAGTGCGTCTATTCGTGTTTTTATCCACATCATCTGGACTCAACTGATGTAAAAAAGGCTTCACGGAAGCGATATTTCACGAAATGTATGGTGTCATCACATCTTGGTCACATTTTATTATATCACATATTTATTAAGGATTTTACCAACATTATTTCCAAAAATAACAACAAAATATATGCTTTAACCCGCGCCCGACTGGGCCTCTGCATTTCCTTCGCCCGACTGGGGTGTCTTGAACAACCCCCCTCTAACTCGGCTCCCATGGCACGTAGACCAAAAACAAAAGACATTGTCGAAACCGTATCAAAAAAATAATTCGAAACTATTTCATATTTTTTTTCGCTTTCACGTTCAAAACTCAGTCACTAGAGGGTCATCGAAGGTCAAAATTTTCAAGTTAGGACATCGCTCCAGAAACCCCCAAATCTCTCGAAAACATGCTGTCTAGAACAAACGTAAAATGCTATCGCTAGCCATTGAAATTTGAAATATTCGCATGGATTGTCCCAAATTGACTCAAGGTCAATAGTTTACGGCTTAGAGATAATGTCATTAAAGTTCAAAAAAGCTGATTTTGGCAAAAAATATTCGTGAATAAAACTTTCTTACCTAACAACGATTAAACGCCATACTGTTTACGCCATTCGTGTTTTGCTCGTCAAGGCGCTTTGAAATATGTCAAATGTGATCATTTAGGTCAACTTAAAAAATGACCTCAGGTCAAGGGTTCAAGTGGTGACACAAGTAGGTCATGTTGCATATCAGTAGATGTGCTTTGACGAGACAAACACCACTGTTTGAAAGTTGCAGTTCTCTATCTTCATGTATGGCCAAGTTATTGACGAAGGTGTTTTGGTGACCTCGGATGACCTCAGATGACCCCGTTATGTTCCCTAAGCAAAAGCTGCACTTGGATCTATATAATATATGATAACATCATCCAGAAGGGAAATCGACTGATATCCGTCGACAAAGAAAAGCATTTTGATTATTTCTCCATGACTTATAATGGGGAGATCGCAAAATTACCCGACCTAAGGTCACGATACAAATCCGAAATATACATTTTTGTAGATACTAATGACTTAATGTTCCTAAAAGTGTTAATATCGATCCCTTAAAAAACTGTAGTTATGGCACGACCGCAAACGTTTTTGTAGGTAGGGTCACTTGACCTGATCTGGTGACCTGACCTGACCCGACACGAAACTTGAATTTTCGCAAAATGTCCGGAAAGAATTAGTGAATAGTTATGCCAAGTTTGGCGGCGCTACGCGCCGCCGTTTTTTCGTTATCTGGATAAAACATGAGGGGGGTATTCAAACACCCCCCCAGTGGGGCGCGGGTTAATGTGCTAGACCATCAACATATTATTTATTAAAAGCAACGTTAATAACTATGTGAGGAAAAGATCAACAAATGAAAATAACAATTTATTTAATCTGTGGATGATGCAAAAACGACTTTGTTGATGTTACCATTGTAGTTAGCATGTGGGTCGAGCGGAACCTGGCATCGAGTCAGCTTAGCGGCGATAACTATTCCCACCATAAACATCCCCAGCCCAGGCCAGCCGACTGCAAATCCAATAGGTCAGAGACGTGACTTCCATCCCGACCCTGCCTGGCTGTGGCTGGGGGCGGGGTGCTGCAGCGGGAGGAGGTGGGGGGGAGGTGGGGAGGGTCTGCTCATTACTGGGAGAGGGGGCGGGGCGGGGCGCTGCGTGCCGCGCGTCCGGTGGCCAGGGACGTCCCTGCCTCGTACCGACCGGCTCGGAATCATCAGAATCGAATCAGCCCTCCGAAGTGGTCAGATCCCCGCCCCGGCACGATTCCGACACGGCTCGAGCCAGCTGCCACCGCCACCACGGAACACCACCGCTCCGGAACACCACCGCCGAACGCCGCCGCCGCCGCCGCCGCCGCCGCCGCCGCCGCCGCCGCCGCCGCCGCTCGCCCGCTCCCCGCTCTCCGCTCCCCGCTCTCCGCTCCCGTCGTCCTCCGCTCTCTGTTCCCGGATCTCGGCCCAGCCATAGGCCTACTGAGATGTGTGGGGCCGTCAGAAGGCCACCACTGCCACCCTGTCTCCCCCTGTCTCCCCCTGTCTCCCCTGTCTCCCCCTGTCTCTCCCTGTCTCTCCCTGTCTCTCCCTGTCTCTCCCTGTCCTCCCGTCATCTCCTGTCTCTCCCTGTCTCCCAACACCGATACCGACCCCTAGCGCTCCTGTCTCCCCTGTCTCCCCTGTCTCCCCATGTCTCCCCTGTCCCCCTGTCTTCCCGTCTCCCCTGTTCCCCTGTCTCCTGTCTTCTCTGTCTCTCCTGTCTCTCTGTCTCTCCTTGTCTCCCCTCTCTCCTGTCTCTACCTGTCTCTCCTGGTCTCCTGTCCCCCCTTCTCCCCTGTCTCCCTGTCTCCCCTGTCTCCCACTGTCTCCCCCCTGTCTCCCCCTGTCTATCCCCTGGGCCTTCCCCTGTCTCCCTCTGTTCTCTCCTGTCCCTCTGTCTCCTCTCTCTCCTGATTCTCCCCTGTCCCCCCTGTATCCCCTGGTTCTCCCTGTCTCCCCCTGTTCTCCCCTGTCTCCCCGTTCTTCCCCTGTCTCCCTGCTCCCCCTAGTCTCTCCCTGTCTCCCCTGTCTTCCCCTGTCTCTCCCTTCTCTCCCTGTCTCCCCCCTGTCTCCCCCTGTCTTCCCCTGTCTCCCCTGTCTCCCTGTCTCCCCTGTCTCTCCCTGTCTCCCCTGTTTCCCTGTCTCCCCTGTCTCTCCCTGTCTAACTCCCTGTCTCCCCTGTCATCCCCTGTCTCCCTGCTCCCCTGTCTTTCCCCCTGGTCTCCCCTGTCTCCCCCGTCTCTCCCTGTCCCCCTGCTCCCCTGTCTCTCCCTGCTCTCCCTGTCTCCCCCTGTCTCCCCCTGTCTCCCCTGTCTCCCCTGTCTCCCCAGTCTCCCCCTGTCTCCCTGTCTCCCCTTGTCTCCCCTGTCTCTCCTGTCTCCCCAGTCTCTCCTGCCAGCCCTGTCGTCGCTGGTGACCGTGCCACACTGTCTTTGTGTCGGCCTGTCGCCGCCGCCTCCGCTGATATACAACTCTGACGCCTCCGCTGATGGCTGTACGACTCTGACGTCACCCTGACTTTATATCGCCGGCTGTCTCTGTTGTCTCGTCTGCTGGCGCTGTCGTCGCCGGCAGCCAGGCCGCTCTGACGTCACCCTAACATGACGTCACACCTCATCTCCGCTGCCCGGCAGAGTCGACGGACAAAGCGGAGCTGACGGCGGCCGCCACCAAAATCCAGGCCTCGTTTCGCGGTCACCAGGTGCGCAAACGACAGCAGACCGAACAGAAAATGGCGTCGGCCACCGACGATATCGACCTCACCGACCCAGGTCAGCTGGAGCCCGAGGCTATTTGGAGCCGATGTCCGGGTCCCAGAGTCCAGGGTCCAGACCCCAGGGCCCGGGCCCAAGGACCCGGAACGCACAGTCTCCGCGGCAGATGCGCAAAGTCATAATACATCGGCTTGCGCTCAGGTCATTCGCATATTTCAGATTGGAGATGATTTATGCATGTGGATGTGAGGTGATCACAGAACGTTTGGCGGTCGTCAATATATCCACTGAACCTTGCTTGGTAGCTGTTGCTAAGTCAGCATGGCACGGTGTCACTGCGGCTAGAAAAGAGGTTATTCACTTTACATTATGTCACATGTTCACGCGTCACCTTTGTTTCACGTGTCACCTATTCACAAGCATTTCATAAACAGACAGTTCAAATTCAACATGCGCACAGTTCAATCCTCTGCACTTAATCCATCTAATTGTATCATGTATCAAGCAATGAATATATAAGGTAGATCGGGGCGTTGGGCGTTGGGCTGTCGGCCAACTGTGCGATAATCTCATTAGACTAACCATGTTGTTTGGCACCCAGAGGAGCCTCCGCCGAGGAGATTCATCCGTCTTCCTGTGACAACCGAGCGACATTCGATATAGCTGTTAGCATAGATGAAAAACATCTCTTTCTCTTTATTTCATCCATGCTATATTTTACTTATGCTATAGTATATGTATTTCTCATCCATGCTGTTAGTGCCAGCACAATAATGACATCGATACGTTGCTAGCCAACGGGAGGCGTACCACACATTCGGCACGGTAGCAAAAGGGCACAAGTCATCGGCTCGAAAGTGTTAGAGTGACCTCTATCAGGCGACTGGGGCTGACCTCAGAAGACAGGGGTCAGACAGTCAACTGTCAGACAGAGGTCAGACAGAGAGGTCAGACAGCCAACAGTACGGATGAGAGACACTTATCACACACTCTTTGAACTTTGGAGTTAGTTTGTTTTTCGTTTGGTTAATTACAGCGTTATGCGGCTGAGTGACAGACGGACGGTGACATTAATGTGTTCTGGCCGACAGAGCTGAGCGCCGCTGCCACCAAGATACAGGCGACCTTCCGAGGTCACAGGGTGAGGAAGGAGGACGTGGTTCTGCAGCGGGAAGAGGAGCTGAACGAGCAGATGGAGAAGCTGCACACAGCTGTGAGCGCCGAGCACGCTGACGTACTGTGAACGACATTTTTGCGTAGATCTGCATGGGTTTGTGATGTTTTTGTTGTTGTTGGGTTGTAATATTTTGTCGTAGGATTCCGTAGTGAAGTTGATGTTTTCAGTGTGCGTTTGTTACATTGGAAGGCAAGTCGTTGTGTTTGTATCGACTTATGTGTTACCCAAGTCATGAGCGCATGGTGCACAAACAGTGTGAATCGATTAAAACCGGCAAAACGTTCATTAGCGCCAATAACATGAGTCATTCCCGTATTTAGGCATGGCAATGCAGTATTGATTCTTTATTTCCCATCCAGACGGGCGAAAACTGCAAGAGGCGACTGGGGACTCTTGCAGTTTAAAAGGTGTCAACTTTAAAATTGACAAGCGGTGCTAGCGTGTTAGCGTTGAATTTCCATTTTTAGATTTTAAAACTGTGAATAATAGTTGAACGTACTCCAGAGGCACTTCACGCGAGCCTTTAAGAACCGTGTTCAAGCTCTTAAGATTGCCGCCTGACGCCTGTCATTTCAGTGAAGCGTAAGCTTAATAATTTCGTTCAGTTGCCGGTTTTTGGAATCATCAGCCGAAGGCCTCATGGGTGGTGTGCCTCGATGTGCACTACTTAGGACCTGTAATATTGCTTGCAGGGGACTGCTATTTCAAATAAATGGCAACATTATCCTCGAATTTGATTGTGTTGTTACACTAGTTTGCACGAACATAACCACATCAGCGTCATGAGTGCATGCATTCTAAAATCTGGGAGTGAATTCGCATGAGGAGACGTTCGTAGTCGTATTTTGTATTCCTTCTGTAAGCACAGCACCAGAAGAAGAAAAAAACGCATCATTGATCTACGAGTTGACACAAGTATGTACCCTATATTGACGCATAATAGATGTTATCTGCATGTGATTTCAATGCTATTGGATTGCTAGCATTAGTGGGTAAATATGGAATATGGATGGTAGCAGGCGGCCGAATACCGTTAGAAATGCTTGATGACGCTGTCCCGCGATGCAGCCGGATGCTGCGAAGCAGTCTACGAGACAACAAATGTGATCTGCCAACTCGGCTCTCTAACTATCCTCTGCTGCAGGCACCGGGCATTAATTTACAGCACTGGCTGAGTTCAGCAAAGATAATACTACCTAAGAAGTATATTAACGAAGTATATTAACGAAGTATATTAACGAAGTATATTAACGAAGTATATTAACGAAGTATATTATAAGAAGTATATTGCAACAAGCTCTGCTTAGCGCGGGTCCTGACCTCGGAAAGCCATCCATACAAAACGTTCGGGCTAAATTTATTAAAAAATACGGTCAAATATTGAAATTGCTACCTTAATATGACCTTGACCTTGGTAGAAATATCGATATGCAGTAAACGACAGTGGAAAGGTTTAAGTATTCTGAGACAAAAATACACGCAAACTTGTGTGATTGTTGTTACATTGGAAGGCAAGTCGCTGTGTTTGTTTACATTGAGGTTACACTGAGGTGAAGATAAAGGTCGTATTTAACCCGCGCACTGCAGGGGTTCGCGGCCGAACACCAACTTGCAGCGGGGGGTTGATTTCCGCCCCCCGTGAATCTCCAAAACTAAGCAACGTAGCGACAAGAGGAAACGGCATTAGATAGCTGCTAGGCAAGCCCTCTATCGAAAAGTATTTCAGTCTTTTCTTGAGTCAGGGTCACAATTGGAGGTCACCCAGTGGTCACAAAGGTCAATTTTCCGGTTTTAGGACTCTTTTAGGACTCTTTCCAGAAAAGCCCCCGATTATCTCGGAAACTATGATAGCTAGGAGCATAACGATTAGAGAGACAATCGATAGCCATTTAATTTGCAATCCATGTATGTCCTCAAAATTGATCTCAGATCAATATTTAAAGCTCCAGGAGGCATGAAAGTCAACATACTGGTTTTTAGGCAAAACAGTTTTTTCGTGATAGCATGTCACCTAGAAGATAGGGTAAACATTTTGACGCCATCGTAGTTTGTCTCAATTGAGCGCTTGAAACTATATACGGTGACCGGGTGGTGGTCAACTTTCAAAGTTGACTTCATGTCAAGGTCATTTGGTGACCCAAGTAAGGTCATTGCATTACATGTGGGCAACGCGGCCAGGCTAGACGAACACATTGGTTGTCAACTATCGTCTCTATCTCTTTTCTATCAAGAGTTTATTAGGATCACTTGTGATGACCTCAGACCTCAGATGACCTTGTAGAGATCATGAGCAACAAATCTGCACCTTGATCATTTAGAATGAAGCTAAATGAGATGATTCTGAAAGAATTAGCTTGATCCAATGCAATATTGAATGAAAGAAGCATTTTGTTATTTTCCCATTCACTATAATGGGGAGGTCAGAAATTGACCTGACTTTTGGTCACCGATTACGAAAAAATCCGAATATTACGAATTGTAGGTACTGATTTCTTATGAATCCTGCAAGTTTCAAAACTTTCGAAAATAAGACTTGTCTTTGCACGAACGCAAACATTTTTTGAAGGTGAAGGTCACTTAATGGACTTGTGACCTGACCTGAATGACCTCAAGGTCAAAAAAACTTTTGTCCCAAGTGTGGGTAATTGATGCCCAAACAGCGTGTACGAAAATTTGGCGGCGCTGCGCGCCGCGTTTTTGCAGCTACTTTCCTGAAAAAAACTGAAGGGGGGAGGGGCGGAAATCAAACCCCCCCTGCATGTGCGCAGGTTAAGGTCCAAATACTGCAGGTGGCGCTTCGCAATGTCTGTGTATCTCTAGACGGATAAAAGATATCGATAGTTGTAAGCTACAGTGGATAGGTCTCAGTATTCTGAGACGAAGATATTGATAAACTTTTGTGATCTGAGATCAAGGTCAATGTCATATTCAAGGTGAAATATTTAAATTTAGACCTTAAATATTACCTTGACCTTGACCTAATATCACAAAAGTGTATTTACATTTTCGTCTCAGAAAACCTAGACCTACTCACTGTCGTTTACCGCAACACGATATCTCTACGCAGTCCATAGATACACATACATGTGCGCAAAGCGCTACCTGCAATATTTGATCTAAAGGCCCGCCCCACACGCTGCGTTTGTCATGCGTTGCGTTGCGTTCCTCACTTCTCAATGCGTCTCAATGCGTTGCAATGCGTCAACGCGTCACTCATTGACGCATTGAGACGCATTGAGACGCATTGAGACGCATTGAAACCCATTGAGACCCATTGAGACCCGTTGAGACCCATTGAGACGCATCAAGACGTGACGGAACGCAACACAACGCATGACAAATGTGTGGGACGGGACTAAATGCGACCTTGACCTTGACCTCAGATCAGAAAATTATATTTCGATTTTTCTCTCAGAATAGTTAGACCTATCCACTGGCGTTTACTGAATCTCGATATATTCATCTAGTCCGAAGATACACAGATATTTGTTTCCAGCACTGTCAACCGGAGTTTCTGCCAAGCTTAAAAGTCTTTATAGGCAAAACACATTACAAAATATTCTGAAATAATATTTATAAAGACTGATTTGGCATCAGCCAAAAATGCAAGTTTTTTGGTGCCACAAATCGAGGTATTTCATGGAAAACTAGGTCACAAAGTAACGGGGCCAAAAAATTACAAATCTGAAATCGCCCAAAAATTCCTCGCATGATTTCGAACTATACCATGTAATATAATAATACGTTCATGCAATTCGTTTACAAACTACAGCAATCAAAGATGGCCTTACGACATGACCTCTCAAAAATGCCCGAGGCTATAATTCGGTTACTGTTGTAACAACTTTCTCTTTGTTTTGGCCGGAAATAGTCTTTTAGACACCACGTTGTTTGTATTGGTAATCCCAACAGTTCGTGAGATTATATATAGTCTTCCAATTAAGTTTCGAAATTAACAACAGAGTTCCGTTAGCTAGGATAAATTAGCTCTTCGTTCACACTCAGACGGATGGCGCGCGACGGCGGCCAGCCACGACCAGTCGTTCGCCGCCCCTCAGATGAACTACTTTACAGCCGTAAATACAGCGGCCGAGCTGCGCCGGTCAAACTCACGCAGGCGCCAGTAGAGACAGGTACGCCCTAACACGGGCATTTCTCATGATGGCAATACCACAAGGCCGGGGGACCGGTAGCTCCGTGGTGTCTTCGGACTTCCACGGAGGCAGGCCCCGGGTTCAATTCCCGTGGGCCGGTTTCCGGAGAGGTGGCCGCCCGGATCAAATCCCCTGGCTCCGAGAGAAGGGAATCCCCAGGGGGTGTCAACCCCAGGCCCCTCCCCCCTCCCCGGCACCATAGTATCCGGGAAACGGCGACAAGCTTACCCCGATGGAAAAAAATGTGATGTCACGGAGGACAAATCAGGTGTGGAAATACCACTCCGTTACAACTGTTGATCTGACAAAATTAAGATCATCATAGCTGGCTTAAGCGCCCGTAATTACCCTATAAACTGATTTGCAGAATTTTCACAAATATGATGGTGTCAAACCTTGGTCGATTTGTCGTGCATTGCCCCACCCCAAACAGGATGAGAGCAGCCATGTTTATTTTAGTGCTGAGCACAGCTGGGCCTGGGCCCTGGAACCAACGTTTTGGAGTCAGAAGTAAATCAAAAAATGTTTAGCCGACACATTGCTTTAAGGCAAGCTTGAGCAAGAGTATATATGATTGTTAACTCCCACCATTCATTAAAGATATGCTTTTTAGAAATCCTTCTGAGGTGGCACTGTCCCTTCAAGGATAATTGCTTGACATATATCGCAAACGTTACTTCCGTGTTATGCATTAGATAACCCCGAAAAATCTTAAAACAGTGGTTCTTACCGTCAAGGGTGTGGTTACCCCATATCGCTTTGGCTACCCCTTTTAAGTGACCAGAATGTCTAGTTAGAAGTTACCCCATTGAAAGACCGCAGTTCGTGTATTCAAGCTATGCGGTACAGTATAACTTCAGGCGTTTGATATTAGGGCCACCTAGGGACAGGAATATAGGTAGTTAGGTTTGCTATTCTTGGTTTTTAACAGTGTTTTCCAGCGTAAATCAACACATGAAACGAAACACTTAGTTGAGCATCATATAGCATACATTGTTTTCTATGCTGTTTGCGATAGTGTGGTGACAGTGAAACAGAAACTATGATAGGTGTATGTGCAATGTTCACCATCATTAAACAATCAGCTATTTCTCCCTTACCTGCTTAGTGCTTAAACACCATCACCCCGGCCGGAAACTCCATAACCTCAAGTGGGGTGATAGCCTCTATTTGAGAATCACTGTCTTAGAGGAAACGACTGTTCGCGTTCTTGGTGCATTTCTGTCTTATCCTTTAGTTCAAAGGAGGCTATGGTAAAAAGTAGCACATACAAATGCAGGGTATATCGTTGCGATTTGAATGGTCACGCTGTTGAGGCGAATTTGTAAATATGACATGAATTCACATAGAAGGGAGTCAGCTGCTTTACTGGTTAAATTAAAAGAACCAATCAAGAGCACAGTAAAGGACGCAACAGATAACAGATCGAATTCGGGGTATGATATTACACATTGCAATTTACAACTACAATTACATACTTTCTTGCAATACCAAGTCATATGGATGGGGCGGCATGAGCGGTGACAAAGTGGTTAAAACAGCAACAGCCCGACAGCAGTTTAACCAGCGTGTACAGGCTCTTCCTTACTCAGCAGGAGGCGTAGTAGGACACTCCGGCACATACGGGCGGCTTCAGGTCACTTCCAATGGCGTCATTGGCTCGGTACTCGACCGTTCGACGACCACCAGTGCTGACCATCGGGAAAACGGCGGGCCGACGGACACACACATTGCCAGCACCCTATTGGAACTTCTCACGAGGGCGAGTCAATCATCATCAAGCCGCAGCGTTCGGCGAGCTGAAGGTTTGTCGATCGACGAACACAGCTTGGCACTATGTTTGAGCGCGTCGAAAGCCCTCGAGATGCCGAGCACGCCGAAAGCCCTCGAGATGCCAACAGACGCTGATAAACGATGCGGTTATCGATCGTTGAGCGGCAACTGCAAATACGCTGAAACACCATGCTTGTTAGGATCTTAGCGACAAGCAAGGAGACAAATAGATATACTATGTAGATATGTGAAAACACAGTTATTTACCCTTTTAGAGATGAATCATCGTAGCTTATATTGGCTACTTCTAAACTGTTATAAATTTATCACAAAGGTAAAACCAACTACATGTTCCTAATCTTGTACATTAAACGTTTATCTATATCACTTGAAATGCTTTAACTTCAAGGTGAAGTACAGGTTAAATTAACCTCCCGGCAACAAATGCTCCCAAGCTAAAAAGGTAAGTTATGATGACATTACGACATAATGAAAATAAAGTTGGCAGGTTAGCATCAGAGACACCAACGATAATTCTGGTCTCATGTTCATCTGCAAGGCAAAAAGAGTTTCCTCTTGTTGTTTTGATGTTTTAGTTATGTATATTCGTTTAGCACCTCTGCAGTTTGTCATAACGGTGATAAATTATTATGACAGTTCATCATCGTTTATTTCCACATCTTATCATGTTGCAAAATAAAGAAACTTGTATTCACATGAACATTACCTATGCATTACACAAGACTCAATTTATGATTAAAAATATTTTCGAGAGGTAGCGACACACCGCGAGTTTCTAATAGACAAAGTGCTAATGAGATGATTGTTTTCTATTTCAGGCACCAAAGGAAGAAGAAGTCGACATTGATTTGAGCGATCCCGAGGTGATGAAGGCTGCCAGCAAGATTCAGGCCTCTTTCCGAGCGCAGTTCGGCAAGAAGAAATAACTGTATATTTACTTTAACAGTAGACTTTTATTATTATCGACACTTGCCTTTCAATATCATTCCAAGAAATTTAACCTCAATACTTCATGTTCCCTGTAGGGTCTAAAATAGGTTTCTGTATCAATTATTAGTAGAAGCGAAGTATAGACACTTCCTACCATCAAGTCTTGAGCATTCTGGAAGATAGAATGCCAGCCTTGTTGTGCGATAAGTGGCCTTTTTATAAAAACAAATCTGTAGAATAAGACTAGATATGAGACATACAGCCACCCGTATACCCAGGATAGCACTGTTCCGCGGTGTTGTATGGTTTAATTGTTAAGCAGAGAAGACGGGTTTGTTATCAGACCGATACAATTTCTGAAAACGATGGCGTAGTTGTCACAAGATTAACGATTTTTTCTTCTTGTTATGCCTATCTGTCCAGAAAATTCTTCTGATGTATCTTAATCTTACTATACCTTGCAAAACATGATATTCAAGGATAAGGAAAGGAAGCAATACGAGTATTTTCAAAACCTTGTCAACCCCATTGTCCATCGTCTCCTACATATTGCTATGGTCACCCAAACGTGCCAGTGTGCCCGGTAACAGCGGCAGACACACACACACACACATGTGTCCCGCGACCGTCCCACATTGGCTGCGGCTGCGGCGCGGCGCCGGAACATGACGTGTGTCCGCTGGGTGGTCTGCGGACATGACGTGTGTCCGCTGGGTGGTCTGCGGACAGGACGTGGCGGCTGGCGCAGCCAGTACTGCGCGCGAGCGCCGAGCGGCCACCAACTATCCCACACCGATGACCGAAATACACCGGCGTTCCTCGGGGGTGCGGTTTGTAACGCTCAGGCAGACAGGACGGAGGTCGGCAGTGAACCGGCATGGCAACCGGTATGGCAACGATCAACCAACGCTCACCGGACCGCTATACTCAACCCACGCTCACTGGACCGAGCTATTCGATCAACACTGGTTGTTACTTGAATAACTGTTTTTCTTAAATCCAGAAATATCTGTTATAAAATCGATCGATACAATTTTGAGTTAGGTATGTCAAAATCTAAGCGGCTAATTTCCGGCCTACGTAATATTTTTAATCTGGAATAATGCTATTATTTCATTGTCAATTAATAAGGCTTACCCCATGTGAAAAAAACTAGCATTCACCAGATTTTGTTTCGCAACCATTCTGATACGAAAAATGTGTATGTAAACCAACGTATTTTGCGTCGTGCATCGCCACTCGCTTGTGCCACAGCTGTTAAATTTCGGAGTAGCACCTGTTTTGAAACGCCGTTCACGTAACATAAGCATGGTTTAAGTAAATGAATATCATATCGAATGACAATGTCGATAACACATCATTCATGCAAACGGCTCTGTAACCAAATGCAGCCAGCCCTTAAATCATCCTCCTGTCCTTGGTAAATTATTAGCTACCTCAGGGGCGTAGCTTCTCCAGAAAAGTTGGAGGGGGGGGGGGGCTGAGCTGGGAAAAATCCTTTAAATTTCCATCAAAATCCACAATATACAGCTTTGTCCCCGGGTTTGACTCATTTCCTTGTACAAGTTGGGGGGAGGGGCTGAAGCCCTCCACAACTGGATAGGAACCTACATTCCTGAGCTGCCTGTCGAGCTACATACAGTGAGTCGCTTAATCATCCTCTAAGCACACAAACAACAAACAAACAAAAAAAAACGATAGATCACACGTTTGTAAAAATCAACTAAATATAGAGCGACTTATTTTATCGGGAAAATAACCATACCACCACAGGAAGGTATATAATAACCAAACAGCAAAATGACAGTGGCTAGCCGCAACAGAGGCATTATGAAAGGCCAACTGAGGACCACTCTATCTGCTGCAAAGTTACACAGCTTTAGTCATTACAAAGTCGGAGAGAAGTAGAGGAGAAGCAAAAGAAGAAGCTTTTCACAAACCGTTTCATAATTATGTATTCACCTGGAACGTCTGAACCGCCGCCTTTGTTTTTTGTGAACAGCCTTGACACACAGCACTATTTCAAAACACGCAAAAAATATATCGAAGAGCGGATGTGAGGAGGCCAGCCCCAGAAAAATGAGCGAAACGTATTAAACTACAGTGTATTTTCCTATATTTCGTTTAATCCATGAGGATTACCGAATGTCCATGCGATAAAGCCAATTGTTTCGTTAAATAGGCAATTAAACGTCCTCCAGATTCAGAATTTCCCGAAGCAGAATGACGGAGACTCATGAACCAATAATCATCTCTGCAGAACATTACAAACAAAACGGTTAAAAACTGAAACATTGTCAATCCTCTGAATGACAATACAATTCCTCAGCAA
>VOPJ01010839.1:0-10074 GCA_014673585.1 Semibalanus balanoides
TACTCACCGGTAGCTGAGAGCGGAGGCTATATAGGTACTCACCTGTAGCTGAGAGCGGAGGCTATATAGGTACTCACCGGTAGCTGAGAGCATGGCAGCCAAACGTTGCCCGGCTGCATGCCTGCTGACAGCGGCGCAAACTGTCCGCCGACACCCGCCGAGTCACGTCCTGCAAGTCAATGACGCGACCCCGCTCCGCCAGCAGGAAACAGCCTGTCGTACACAGACACAGGTAAGGTAACGGTACACAGACACAGGTAAGGTAACGGTACACAGACACAGGGTAACGGCGCACAAACAGGGTAACGGACACAGACAACAGGTAAGGTAACGGTACACAGACACAGTAATAACGTACACAGACACAGGGTAACGGTACACAGACACAGGTAACGGCGCACAGACACAGGAACAGTACACAGACACAGGTAAGGTAATGTACACAGACACAGTAGGTAACGTACACAGACACAGGTAAGGTAACGGTACACAGACACAGGGTAACGGTACACAGACACAGGGTAACGGTACACAGACACAGGGTAACGGTACACAGACAGAGGGTAACGACTCACAGACACAGGGTAACGGCGCACAGACACAGGGTAACGGCGCACAGACACAGGGTAACGGCACATAGGCACAGGGTAACGGCACACATGCACAGGGTAACGGTGCACAGACAGAGGGTAACGGCTCACAGACACAGGGTAACGGCGCACAGACACAGGGTAACGGCGCAGACACAGGGTAACGGTACACAGACACAGATAACGGACACAACACAGTAACGGTACACAACAAGAGGGTAACGCTCACAGACACGGTAACGGCTCACAGACCAGGGTAACGCGCACAGACACGAGGTAACGGCACATAGGCACAGGTAACGGCACACATACAGGTAACGGCTCCAAACACAGGGTAACTACACAGACACAGGGCAACGGCACATAGGCACAGGGTAACGGCACACATGCACAGGGTAACGGTGCACATGCACAGGGTAACGGCGCACAGACACAGGGTAACGGTGCACAGAGCCACAGACACAGGGTAACAGTCAGCCATGTGCCAAGATCCCCAAAAGATCCAAGATCCTGGAAAATTATTATTTGGTGGGATCCTATGGATCTTGGATCCTGACGAATAATACAAATGTGTGATCCTGTGCATCCTGGATCATGGAAAATCAGTTTGTCATGTGATCTTGTGGATCTTGTTAAGCATATTTCACTTTTTGTGATGCTAAAATATCAGAATGCAAGTATTTCATGCTTTAAAACTCACACACCCAATGGCGATTGTGTAAGATTTATATGCGGTGATCAGACATGTGTCAAAATAAAAACGGGATCCAGGATCCCTAGAATCCAAGATCTGGGATCTTGTTAGATCCTGGATCCTGCAGGACCATTTTCTCGTGGGATGCTGTATATCTTGGATCCGGGGAAAATATTGTTCGTGTGATCCTATGAATATTGGATCCTGGAGAAGAAAACAATCGTGGGATCCTGGATCCTGGAAAATCAGTTTGTCGTGGGATCTTGTGGATCTTGGATCCTATTTTAAGGCCACGGGCCATGTCTGGTAACAGCACACATACACAGGGTAACGTCAAACATACACAGGGTAACGTCAAACATACACAGGGTAACGGCACACATACACAGGGTAACGGCACACATATACAGGGTAACGTCAAACATACACAGGGTAACGGCACACATACACAGGGTAACGGCACACATATACAGGGTAACGGCGCACATATACAGGATAACGGCACACATATACAGGGTAACAGCACACAGATACAGGGAACGGCCAACAGGTACAAACGCACAAGTCCCGGTCACAATGATGTTTGTAGGCGGCGCTCTATCTATGGGTCAATGTATTGGCGTACCGTGTCTGCCGTCGGTGCCGTCGTCGCCACCGTAGTAGCCACACTCTGACGTCTTCTCGCGCTCGTAAGTGTCGAACAGAGCCGCTGGCTCCAGCGTCGTCTCCCAGTCGGTCTCGGCAGACAGTTCGCAGTTGATCTCGTTCGTGTTGTACTCAGTCCTGTAGTGTGATAGGTAGGTACTCTGTTATGTCACAGTGCCCCCGTCAGTCTGGCCACGCGGCATCCTGAGAGAGCTGCCAGCCATCTTGACATCACTGTTTAGGCGCTGAGTACGTTCATGCAATACATGAAATGCGCTATCGAAGGTTTGGCTTACTATGTATGTACAATGTGCATGATACACAATTGCATGCCGATGTTACAATATGATATTAAATACTTGAATATGCTATTGCGAAGTATGCATTGCTGAACCCTGAACGATTATTATAATAGGCAATGCAATGCACACATTTAAAAAAGAAGAAAACAAAGTTATCAAGATTACGACCCATAACTTCATAGTTGGGCAAGACAACTTGTACTCATTCAACAAGGCACGAACAGAGCCTGGGTATTTTCAGCCTGGGAGCCTGGGCCTGGGTATTGCAGCGGAGCATCACCTACTTGTATGAGAAGACGGTGCAGAAGAAGTCTGCGTCCAGACAGCTGCGCTGACAGCGACTAAGGGAGCTGGAGCGTGTGAGTAGCCGTACCGAGTGGCTGGCAAGCTGGCGGCCGTGATGAACACGAGGAACAGTCTGAGCAGGAGCACAACAGATACACGGTGATGAAACGACGGAAACAGTCTGCAGCAGCAGCAGCACACGAATCACCGTTGATGGAGACGGTAAATGTCTGCAGCAGCAAGCACACACAGATACACGGCTGGATGACACGACGGAAACAGTCTGCAGCAGCACACACAGATACACGGTGATGACACGACGGAAACAGTCTGAAGCAGCACACACAGATACACGGTGATGACACGACGGAAACAGTCTGCGCAGCAGCAGCACAAGATAAACGGTGATGAACGACCGGAAACAGTTCGGCAAGCAGCAGCAGCAACCACAGATCACGGTGATGACACGACGGAAACAGTCTGCAGCAGCAGGCACACAGATACACGGTGGATTGCACACGACGAAACAGTACTGCAGCAGCAGCGAAACACAGATACACGGTGATTGACCGTACGGAAACCAGTCTGCGCAGCAGCACACAACGATACACGGTGATGAACGACGCAAACAGTCTGAGCAAGCACAAAACACAAGATAACACGCGTGATGACACGACGGAAACAGTCTGCAGCAGCAGCACACACCAGATACACGGTGATGACGACGGAAACAGTCTTGCAGCGCAGAACACAGATCACGGTGTGACACGACGAAGACAGTCTGCAGCAGCAGCAGACTACAGATACACGGTGATGACACGACGGAACGTCTGCAGCAGCTAGCAGCAAGCACCAGATACACGGTGATGACACGACGGAAACAGTCTTGCAGCAAGCAAGACACACAGATACACGGTGATGACAACGACGGAAACAGTCTGCAGCAGCAGCACACAACAGATACATGGTATGAACACGACGGAACAGTCTGCAGCAGCAGCAGACAAGATAACGGTGATTGACACGACGGAAACAGTCTGCAGCAGCAGCACAACAACTCAGATACGACGGTGATGACACGACGAACAGTCTGCAAGCAGAGCACACACAGATACACGGTGATCGAACGACGGAACAGTCTTTGCAGCGGGCAGCACACACAGCAATACACGGTGAAATGACAACGACGGAAACAGTCTGCAGAAGACACGCAGTACCGTGATGAACGAGCGGAACAGTCTGCAGCAGCAGCACAAACAGTACACGGTGAATGACACGCACGGCAAACCAGTCTGCAAGGCGCAGCAGCACACAATACACGGTGATGAAACGACGGAAACAAGTCTGCAAGCGCAGCAAGCACCACGAATAACGGTGATGACACGACGGAACCAAGTCCTGCAGCCCACGCCACCAACAGCATACAACGGTGATGACAACGACGGACCACGTCTGCAGCAGCCACCGCCACACACCGTATACACGGTGATGACACGACGGAAACAGTCCTTGCAGCAGCCCAGCAGCACCCACAATAACCGGTGTGACACCGAGAAACAGTCTGCAGCAGCCACAGATCACCGGTGATCGACACACGGAAACATCCTGCGCAGCACACAACAGATACACGGTGATGCACAACGACGGTAAACAGTCTGCGCAGCAGCAGCAACAGATAACACGGTGGATGACGACGCAAACAGTTCTGCGCCAGCAACAACACAGATACAGGTGATTGCACGAGGAACAGTCTGCAGCAGCAGCACCCAGCATACGGTGATGTACACGACGGAAAACAGTCTGAGCAGGCAAGCAGCACACAGATCACGGTGATGACAGACGGAATAAGTTTGCAGCAGCAGCACACACAGATACACCGGTGATGACCAGAACGGAAACAGTCTGCCAGCGCGCAAACGATACACGGTGATGACAACGAGGAAACAGTTGCAGCAGAGCACACACAGAATACACGGTGCTGACAACGACGGAACAGTCCTGCAGCAGCAGACACACGATTACCGGTGATGACAACGAGGAACAGTCTGCCGAGCAGCACACAGATACCACGGTGGATGACACGAACGGAACAGTTCCTGCAGCAGAGCACACAAGATACACGGTGATCGACCCGACGGAAACAGTCTGCAGCAGCAGCAGCAGCACAACGAACACGGTGATGACGACGGAAAACAGTCTGCAGCAGCAGCAGCACACAAGATACACGGTGTGACACGACGGAAACGTCCTGCAGAGCAGCAGCAACACAGATAACACGGTGATGCACGACGGAACAGTTGCAGCATGGCAGCACACAGTACACGGTGATGAAACGACGGAAACAGTCTGCGCAGCAGCAGACGATACACGGTGATGAAACACGACGGAAACAGTCTGCAGCAAGAGCAGCACACAGATACAGCGGTGATGAACGAGGAACAGTCTGCCGCCAGCAGCACAACAGCTACACGGTGATGACAGCGGAAACAGTCGCAGAGCAGCAGCACACAGACTACCCGGTGGATGACACGAGGAAACAGTCTGCAGCAGCAGCAGCACACAGATGCCCGGTGATTGAAACGACGGAAAAGTCTGCAGCAGCAGCACACGATACACGGTGAGCAGACGAACACAGTCTGGCGCCCAGCAGCAGCAACACAGATACACGGTGATGCACGACGGAAACAGTTCTGCAGGCAGTAACAGCAGCACACCAGATACCGGTGATAAACGACGGAAACAGTTCGGCAGCAGAGCACACAGCATTAACGGTGATGACAACGACGGAAACAGTCTGCAGCAGCAGCACAACCACAGATACACGGTTGATGACACGACGGATAAACAGTCTGCAGTCAGCAGCACAGATACAGGTGATCGACACGACGGAAAACAGTCTGCAGCAGCAGCAGCACAACAGATACACTGATGACACGACGGAAACAGTCCTGGCAGCAGCATCACAGATACACGCGTGATGACCGACGGAAACAGTCTGCAAGCAGCACCACAGATTACACGGTGATGACACGACGGAAACAGTCTGAACAGAAGCACACAGATACATGTGTGACAAGAGAACAGTCCTGGGCAGCACAAGCAACGATACACGGTGATGACGACGACGCGAACAGTCTGCAGCAGCAGCACACAGATACCGGTGGAATGACACGACGGAAACAGTCTGCAGCAGCAGCACACAGTAACAACGGGTGATGCAACGTCGGAAACAAGTCTGCAGCAAGCAGCACACACAGATACCGGTGATGACACGACGGAACAGTCTGCAAGCAGCAGCAACACAGATACAGGTGATGACAGCGGAGGAACAGTCTTTCGCAGCAGCAGCACACAGATACCCGGTGATGACACGACGGAAACAGTCTGCAGCAGCAGCAAGCAACCAGATACCGGTGATCGACACGCGGCACAGTCTGGCAGCACCAGCACAACAGATACACGGTGCAGAAGAAGTCTGCGTCCAGACAGCTGCGCTGACAGCGACTAAGGGAGCTGGAGCGTAGTGAGTAGCGTACCGACGTGGCTGGCAGCTGGCGGCCGGTGATGACACGACGGAAACAGTCTGCAGCAGCAGCACACACAGATACACGGTGATGACACGACGGAAACAGTCTGCCAGCAGCAGCCACAACACAGATACACGGTGATGAACACGGACGGAAACAGTCCTGCAGGCAGCCACACACAGATCACGGGGTGATGACACGACGCAAACAGTCCTGCAGAGACACAACAGATACACGGTGAGACACGACGGAACAGTCTGCAGCAGAAGCGAGCCCAGATCACGGTGTATGACACGAAGGAAAAGATCTGCAGAGCGCAACAAGATACGGTGATGAAAGCCGGAAACAGTCTGAGCAGCAGCACACACAGTACAACGGTGATGACACGACGGAAACAGTCTGCAGCAGCCAGCAGCAACACAGTACAGGTGAATGAACGACGGAAACAGTCTGCGCAGCAGCAGCACACAGGATACACGGTGATGAACAGCGGAAACAGTCTGCAGCAGCAGCACACCAGTACACGGTGAATGAACGACGGAAAAACGTCTGGCAGCAGTCACACACAGATCCACGGTGATCGACAACGACGGAAACAGTCTGCAGAGCAGCACACAACAGTACACGGTGATGAACACGAACGAAACGTCTGGACGAACAGCACACACAATACACGGTGTTGACACGAGCGGAAACAGTCTGCAGCGCACACACAACAGATACCCGGTGATGACACGACGGAAACAGTCTGCAGCAGCCACACAGATACTACGTGATGACACGACGGAAACAGTCTGGCAGCAGCAGCACACACAGATACCACGGTGATGACACGACGGAAACAGTCCCTGCAGCGAGCAGCAACCAGAATCACGGTGATGAACGACGGAAACAAAGTCTGCGCAGCACACACAGAGATCACGGGGATGACACGCGGAAACGTTCTGCAAGAGACACAGTCCGGTGATGACACGACGGAAACAGTCTGCAGCAGCACACACAGATACACGGTGGTGACACGACGGAAACAGTCTGCAGCAGCAGCTCACACAGATACACGGTGATGACACGACGGAAACAGTCTGCAGCAGCACAAAGCACACACAGATACACGGCCGTCTCACATATCATTACACTCATATGGTGAGGGCCGAGGGGGAAAGGAAATTAAAAGTTCAAGGAAGTTGACGGACGGAGTTGTACATGGAACAAACAAGTTCCAGCTCTATTTTGCATTGATAATGTCGACCTGGGTCAGCTACCCACGCTGGCCGATCCAGAAAGTGGCAAACATAATCATGAGTGTGGCCCAATCACACAAAATAATGCATAACTGCACAAACTCGCTCTCATGTGCACTAAGAACTAGCTGAAAAAAAACTTCCTTAAAAAGTTATTCGGATTATTTAACATCAGAAAATGTGTATTTTCGACCGATTACGGTCACTTGGGGGGCTAACTGCGGTGCCTCCCCTGGATCCACCCCTGGCTTCCCGTGCGGCCAGTGGCCGGTTTTACCACCCACCCCTGCTCTCCATAGGTGAGTTGCCCGAGCTGGCCGTGTGCAGTGTGCTGCGACAGGCGGCGCTCTGCACCGGCACAAACGTCTGGTAGTCTGCATCAGCGGTCAGCATCCGGTCGACTCCGTCCACTGGCGTGATGGTGAGCTCGCAGTTCAGGTCCACTGAGACGCCATTCACCACCGAGTCGGCCCTGAAAACGGAGCCAATCAGAGTCTGCAGCAGTCACAGTCGCAGGCTCGCTGAGACGCCATTCACCCCCGTGTGGGCCTGGAAACGGAGCCAATAAGAGTCTGCAGGCAGTCACAGTGGCCAGCTCGCTGACGACGCCATTCCCCCGGCGGCGCTGAAACGGGCCAATCAGAGTCTGCAGCAGTCCACAGTGGCAGGCTCGCGTGGCGTCCATTGCACCCCCGTGTCGGCCCCTGAAAAGGACCATTCAGAGTCTGCAGCAAGTCACAGTGGCAGGCTCCGCTGAGACGCCATTCACGCCGTCGTCGGCCCTCGGAAACGAGCAATTCAGAGTCTGCAGCACGTCAGAGTCCGAGGGCGTCGCTGATCGCAATCACAACGCGTGTCTCATGAGACAATTGACAGCCGGATTTTAGTGAGGCTGGTTCCAGATGTCTAACTGTCTGTAGCTGAAGGCTCGGCAGATTGTCTCAGACTGGAGACACTTGTTGGAGCAGTCATCCAGCGTTGTTTCACTGAAGCGGCGCGATATAAACTGCACGCCGAGCCGTCTGCCCACCGCCAGCGAGCGGTAGCAATCTGCAAAACAGCGGGCACCAGTCAACTCTGCAGCAACTGCTCCATAGCAATCTGCAAAACAGTGGGCACCAGTCAACTCTGCAGCAACTGCTCCCCATATTTACGCCATTCGGAGAAACGTGAAGATTTATTGGGATGGCGTTTGACCTTTATCCGTCCGTGTACCAACATTGACATAAGAGTACAGGGTCCGATCCACCAACACGATCTATACGACTCTCCTCCTCCCTCTTATAGGTCTATAGGGATTGACTGACGGATGGCACTCGTAACGTCACGCATACCGACTCCATCACAGCTGGCTGATTGTTGCTAGCGAGCTGGTGACTGACTGCGTGTTCGGTCGCGGCGCCGCTGGTCGTCGGTCGGGGTCGTGGACGGTGTGTGTGTGCTATAGCTCGTGGCTGGGGGTGTCACCATCTGTGACTCGGCTCCGTCCAGGGACGCCGCCAGGACGGAGCCGCCACGGTCTGCTGACTGGTGTGATATATCGAAGCGACAGCATAATTAGAGTGATTTCGGTGAAATAAGCTGCGCATGCTATTACTCTGCTTGTGACCTGGCACTATAAAACGGCCTCAGTAGGGTGCCAAGGAACCATAAAACGCATCCGGCCGAGGGCGATACCAGCGAAAAGGTAGCACGCGCTGCATGCGTGCGTGTACTGGGGCGTGCAGCGCACTAGGCGGTAGCGCCAACACTGTGGGACAAATGGGCGGCTCAGGGCGCCTGTTCACACTGGGGCAATCTCAGAGACACCGTACCACACTGGTTATTGGATTAAACTTGTTTGGAACGATTCAATCAACCGTTCGATGGATGGTCAATTTGGATCGATTCTATCCAATTCAAAGAATCAAAAATATTGTAATCGATTTCAGTTTGATTCAACATTTAAATATACATGTTTAATGTATGTATGTCAAATCAATACAAATGAAAACACAGGGCGGATCCAGGGGGCAATCCGGCCATGGCCCCCCAAAGCGAAAAAGAATGGGCCAACACATATTTTGCCCCCCAGGCCCAAGAAGGATATCCATGAATACTAAATACCCACATCATTCAATATGGAACTGATTTGATACTATTTGGTACTAAGATGGTGAGTCTGGTACTCGGGGAAAGATTACAATTTATCGTAAAAATAGCTTTGAAGCAGTCCAAATTATTATTTTCACAGACAAAAGCTGAATAAAAATAGCGCCGCTTCGCGGCATAACACAAGCTTCGCAATTGCTTATACAAATCAGGAAAATGGATAAACTGATTCCATTAAGTGTCTGGCAGAGGCTCTCCTTGACAGTAATTCCTGACCCCAGGGCCCACTCTCCTCATAAAAGGTCAACTTTCAAGCAGGCTACATGTTAAGCTAGCTAGCCTGCTGAGTTCCGAAAAAGGCGACGCGAACGAAATGACGCGGGCATCGGCACCCCGAAGCGGCTCCAGCGGTGTCCACTGTCCAGCTTGCTGGACCGAATTGAGCTGATAGTGGGGACCAGACCACGACCATCTCCCCAAGTCATCTCTCACCAGGCTCCTCCAGACCCACAGGGACCATTGATGTGCGGAAAAGTATTTCTGCCTCAATCTTGATGCTTTCAAACCATTTGCACTATTACCAGTTGTTTGTTACAGTTTGGTACAGATGTATAGGTACAGTTATTATCATGATATGTATTGTTGAGTGCCATCCGCCACCGGTCATCGCGATTTACTTCCAAGGCTAATGCATATGAA
>VOPJ01010840.1:0-10075 GCA_014673585.1 Semibalanus balanoides
CAAGCTGAGATGGGACCATTCAGCTTGACACCGAGTTTCTCCTCAATCACCTTTTTGGTTATCTCTCTGGTCTCTGTGGAAGTTTCAAATTTGTCGGCCTCAACTTCAGGAAATCCTCCCCCACCTAGGATGAGAGAGTCTTTCCTGCTGTACTGCTCTATGTCATCCATAGCCCTGCTCATTTCCATCATCTGTTTTTTATAGCCTGGTTTTTCATTTTTAAGTTTTTTGGATGTCCTCTTTTCCCCGTCTGTTTTCCTCCTTGAGTTTTTTCCATTTCTGTCAGCTAACTCTTACTAACTCGCTTATGTGGCACCTGCACAAGTTTTTTTATACTCCTCCATGACACCTCCGGAAATTGATACTAAGTTTTACTTTAAGAGTATTTTACACAAAACCTCAAAATTCTCAACAAGGCCTAGCTGAAGTTGTATACAAAACAAAATTAATATATCTAGCTTTACGTTACCTACCTAATGTATTCAAAAGAAACACTCCCTGTATAGATGCGCCAATTACGCCTCTCGTCTGCTTCGGAGCTGTCACGTCCTCTCGCCACCACGATCACCACACGAGATCTAACTTTGAGGATCAGCGGCAGCGTCTTCGAGTCAGCTTGAGGAGGTGTGTAAAATGAACCGATCTTTCTCCAAAGTTTGGTCTCAGCAGTGGGACTGGTACTGGGATGAATTAATAATGAATCATTGCTCGGTATTTCGCACTAACAGCTCAATCTTGTTGTGTTGTGTGTTGTCCGGTCTTACAATCGCTAAATGGGGTAGGCAATGCTGGGAGGAAAACTACAATACGGAATTGAAGGCAGAAGTGGGTGGTAGAAAACCTGTTTGGTTCGGCCAGCTGGCAGAGCACCATACGAAATGTAACGCTCTGCACCGCGTCTTGCCACCCATTCTGTCCGTGTGTGCGTTGTCCAGCCCTCCACCCGTCCCACCCATAACGGAGGCATTAAGCAAATAACATTTCACCTGTGTGTTTGACAAGTGGGGCATTCCATGACAGATCGACCCAAAAATCGAGAAATAACACCATACATCTCATATTTCAATAAAACTGTAAATCTTAATAAAATCTTACGGGTTATCTGAGCCGTACATTTAAGCTGAGACATTTTCAGTCTCGTCCGTCAAAACCGTTTTTTAGGTATAGCCTCAGGCATTATTCGATTCTGCTCAAACCTTTAATTTTCAGTGAGCGACATCTCCCATCTAAATTATGGAAGTCGTATAAACCTATATATCATAAGAATCATCATAAACCATAGATTCATTTTATGTATCATTTTTTTATAAAAAAGTAAAATCACGTTTTTATAATGTGGCCACTAAAAATTATGATGTTGTTTCTTGTCAGCATTGACTTAAATGTATAAACCTGCGATAGTAAAAAATATTGGAGATATACTTTTCCTATAAATACTTCATCGATCCTTTTAAATTTAGGAAAATACTGGTCGCCAGACGCCAGCACGTATTAGATAATTACTTTGCACGTAAGTGTGTTAGAGAGCTTAACTGTACAGCATTATACTTGCCTCGTCGAGCTGCATTTGATGATGCATAATATGACCCCTGCAGGTCGCTCCTTGACTTCAAGGTCACGTGAATTGAGGTTGCCCGGTGCAGCCAATGTCAGATCGACCAAAAACATCACGCTGTTTCTCATAGTTCGATGAAAATATGTATTTGGAGTTATCTTTGCCGAAGATTCACGCTGTTAACTTTTTTGTCCCGTCTGTTGAATGGTTTTCGAGTTATAGCCTTAGGTATCTTTTTGATGTTGCGCATACCTCGTTTTTCAGTGTGAGAAATCTCCCATCTAAATAATATTCGTCATATAATCTTATATTTATATCATAACAATCATCATAAATTATAGATTAATGTTATAACTTTTTTATTCAAATTTTTGAAATGGTAAAACGCGAATTTGAGTGAAATCATGTTTTTGTGACCTTCAGGTCAAGGAGCAGCCTGACAGGGGTCATGTGATCCATCGTTTAATACAGCTCGACGAGGCAAATATAATGATGTTAAATTGCACTCTAGCACTTAAACGTGCAAAGTTATTATCAAATACGTGCTGGCGACCAATTAAAAAATACAAATAAAATATTTAGAGAAAAAGTATACCTTCAATATTTTTGCTATCGGAGGCTTATATATTGAAGTCAATGCTGACAAGAAAAAAATATAATTTTTAGTCGCCCCATTATAATAAAACTGATTTTCCTTAAAATATTTATGTTCAAAAAAATGTTTTAGCACAAAAATATATGATATATGATTCTTATGATATATAGGTTTAAATGACTCATTTAATTTATATCCTCTTGGAATCCCCTTGTGCACTATAGTATACATGAGTTGAAAGGGCTTCACGATCCCATTTATTTATCGGGAAGACTGCGGCCACAGACGTATATGCCTTCAATTGATTCAATATCGGTCACCTGGTGTCGAAAGTGACACTTTCAGATCAAAACACTACCACCAGAGCTCTTTTTATTTCGTCATGGCGGCCCGGCGAACGCGTGCAGGTGAGTCTCCTTCAATCACACTTTGATGTTTGATAATATGTAAACTTGTATAAACTCAGTTTACTGTAGGCCTGTATTGTCGTCACATCTCGCACTAGCATACCTTCCGCGTCTGCGTTCCCCGTCACGATGCCTCCGCTAGGCATGACCGGGACCCAGGTCACCCCGGCCACGCCCCGCACGGACCAATCACAGCCGCGGCAGCCGCCCGGGTCACCGCTGCCAGGCACGCGCGACCTCCCACCCGGGCCCCGGCGGGGCACGCGCCGCTGGCCGGCTAGCCTGGTAACCTAGCCGTTCACAGTGCACCTGTACACATGCAAACAATAACTGGTCAGCATTATGCTTGTGTGCCTTTTACGGCATTTGACATGGGTAGTAACGATATGAAAATAAGCAATAAACGATGCTTCAACGTTTTCCTATTTTCTCTTATTACGGCGCAGGATTGCGGATGTTTATACTGTAGTACACAATCGGGACTCAATGACAACATTTTTGTTTATACAAAATGCAATTTAAATGTCTTACAGATGTATCAATTTTTTCCACATGTAGATTAGCAGAATATCTGTCATACCTAAATAGACATATTGCTTCTGCCCGAGGAATGAAAAATGTTACTTTTAATTTTATTTGTATACTAAAGTATCTTTTAGGCCTCCATCACTTCCTCGCTTGTATACTATAGCACACATTTAGGCTTCAGGCACTTCCTTTTTTGTATACTATAGTATACATTCAGGACTTCGTCCGCATGAGGGGGTCCCACCCAGTCGGCCTGATGAACCATTGTTCAACAATCAGCCTGAGGGCTCCCTGCTGGCCTGAGGTAGCCTCAGTCGGACTGGTCGACCTGAGTGGGCCCTCAGTCGGCTTGAGGGGTCCTTGGTCGGCCTGAGGAGGGCCCGGTCAGTCTGAGGGGCTCTTTGGCCTTAGGGGATCTTCTCCGGCCTGAGGGACCCTTTGTCGGCCTGAGGGGGCCCCGTCAGATTGGAGGAGCCGATGCCGGTCTGGATGGGAACTAGGTCAGTCTGAGGAGCTCTCGGTCGACTTTTGGAGCCGTCCATCGGCTTGAGGGAGCCTCAGCCGACTTGAGGGAACTTTGGCCGGCCTGAGGAGTTCTTGTTCAGCCTGAGGAGCTCTTTTTTAATGATGAACTCTTTGTCGGCCTGAGGGACCCTTTATCGGCTTGAGAAGGCCTCAGTCGGAATAAGGGGCCTCAGTTGGCCTTAGTGGGCACTCCGTCGACTTGAGGGAGTCCTTCGTCCATCTTAGGGGGTCCCAATTGGAATGATGAGCCATTGTTCGGCTTGACGGTCCGCCTGCCGGCCTGAGGGGGCCTCACTCAGCCTGGTAAGCCTGCTCAGCCTGAGAGGGCCCTCTGTTGACTAGGGGGACCCTCGGTCGGCTTGAGGAAACCTCGGCCGGTTTGAGTGGGCCCTTGCTCGGCCTAAGGATGCCAGGTTGGCCTGAGGAGTTCTTCTTCGTCCTTAAGGGCCCTTTGTCGGCTTGAGGGAGACCCTGTCGGCCTAAAGGAACCTCCGTCGGCCTGGAAGGGAATTAATTCGTCTGAGAGGCCCTCGGTTGACTTTAGGGGCCCTCCATCGGCTTGAGGGAGCCTCGACCGGCTTAAAGGGGCCTTTGGTCTCCCTGAGGAGCTTTTGTTCGGCCTGAGGGTCTTTTCGTCGGCCTGAGAGGCCCCATGTCCGCCTAAGAGGGCCTTGGTCGGCCTTAAATGACCTCGGTTGGTCGGAGTGGCTGCCGCTTGCCCTAAGTGGCCCTCGATATGCCTGAGTGGCCCTCGGTATGCCTGAGGGGACCTCAGGCATACCGAGGGACAACAACACCTTATCTTGTTGGTGACACACACCTTATCTGACAACTGACAACACCTTATCTTGAGTACGGCCGCTGCCACCGGCTGCTAGTTAGCTAGTTAGGGGGCATTGGATGAGAAACACATTTTTCTTCTTCTTTTATATTATATTCTTTTGTATTTCTCATCGATGGTTAGGGGCATATAGCGAGCGCCAAAGCGGCCAAACACGGCCTGCCACAACGGGTGAGATCAAATGCCCAGCCAGCGGTCTCCCAATGAGTTACAGGGTCAGACGAATTTATTGGTATACAGTGCAGCGCAAATGTTCTGCCCACTTCGTCGACACCACCCGATGATGTTGCGCCCGGCGAATAAATATTTCGTCGGCTAGAAGCAGTCCTTTTCAGTGGATTACTCGAATAAATCCTCCATTTCTCTGGAGCGATGTTTGTTTGCGTATGCCGGAAGCTAGCTTTGAAGGCATATGTAAAAAGCCTTGCCTGAGCGCATCTGTTCCATTCAGTGTCAACATTGTCCATTGGCGCTGTATGTCAGTGCTGCACGCAGGAGTGCAATCTAATGAAACTGTTTATGCACTCGCCCTGCATACCGGGGACGAGGTCTATAGTAATTGCATTGGATTCCACTGCGTGCAGCACCGACAGACAGAGACAGAGTGATGTCGATGAAGCACTGGTGGATCCAGGGGAGGCCAACCAGGCCATGGCCCCTCCCAATAGCCTCGAAGGAGTGGGCATCATGTCTTTTGACCACCCTTAAACGTTAACAATTTATCGTAAAAAACTGCCTTTGCAGCAGTCAAAATCCAACTATTTACAGTGAAAAACTGGAAAACTTCGCCCACTTCGCGGCGCATGACACGAGTTTTGTTATTGCTTATACAAATTTGGAAAATGAGAAAATGAAACCCATCCAGTATCTGGCAGAGGCTTCCCTTGGCAGTTATTGCTTGCCCCATGGCCTACTCCCTTCATAAAAACGTTTAGGTGGACATGTTAGCTAGTCGGCCGAGCTCCGAAAAAGGCGACGCGGAACCAAAGACACAAACATCGGACAGCCGGAAGCTTGCTTCCAGTGGTGACCCGAACTTGCTGGACAAAGCTCTATTTAAATTTAGGGGGACCAGGGCAGGACCATCTCCCCGAACCGTCCCTCACATACAAGCTCCTTCCAGTACACAAGGACCATTTTATGCGCGTAATTAAGTTGGTTTTATTGTCTCTTGCTGCCTTTAAACCATTTAGCAATGTTACCAGCACCGTTGGATGCAGGGAGGATTAGGGGCCATTGCCCCCCGGCATTTAAAGTAGGCCCGTTGCTCCCCCCCCACTGATTAAGACCCTAAACAAGAAAAGCGATCGGGCTCAATAATTGTATAAATAAGGCTTTGCCTGTCCATTGTTATGTACAAAGTTTGATGGAAACAAATAAACACGGTTTCATTATCATAAATGTTATGGTAAGAATGTCAACTTGTCCAGTGAAATTAAAACTTACCAATCTGCAAGTCACTTCCTGCGGCGCAATATTAAATTAAATACATATATGTTATACAGGTTTTAAAAATGCGTACCGTTTCTCAGCGCATTTGATTCTATGTTGTTTCTCTCCTATTATCAATGGGCCAAATAGTTCGCTATTAACATTTCTTACCGCACTATTAAACGCAACAATAAACTATCTTTTAGTCTCGCACCATACACAATGTGAACCACATCTGATGAGAATGCATATCGCTACATATCCAGTGCATAAAAGGCTACCACATTTTCGCACCGCTCCGCGGCGCAATTGATTTAAGAGTTCCAGGTATTGTGACCTAACAAAATATTCCAAGTAGGTATAGCTGATTCACAAAATTGTTGACACTGTTTCAAATTTGACTACGGCAGTTTGCTAACTCCCAATTCCAGCTTCCGTAAAAGTTTTGTTATGGCCCATACCCATACACTGTCATAATCTGCCCCACCGCCCTCCGATTCTGAGTTTTTATCAGAGCAAAACCCGTAAAAAGCTTTGCGCGCTTTCGTGTGTGGCTCAATAACTAAGTACCTACTTATAACAAAGAAATTCACCATATATAAATGCGGCAAAGACGTCTTTTTCGTCATTTCAGCCAACCCCCACTTAAAATTATCGCGACAGCCCTGCGAGTTAGCTTGAGATAAACTTATTTCTACTATTGTGTTTTTCCGTAGAGTATATGTTACGGAGTTATCGCGTTTTGTCCTTTACAGAAAGTATATTTTTAAGCTCAAATACCAAAATAAACAAAATATTTGGGACTTTTGCCAAAACGTTGTTACCCCTCAAAAAACGACGGCTGGATCTGCAGTTGAGATGGAAGTGCAAGGAGCGTGGAAAGCACCCCTCATGTTGGAGGGTGGGGGAATTTGGCGGAGCCCTTGAGGTAGCTATAAATTTATGTGTGTAATATTAATATATATTTAATATATTATATTATATAATATATGTGAACTGTGGGAGGGAGATCTATTCTTTACCTAACACTGTTTGTGTAAGCACGAACAAGCAAGTTTTGCTTGATAATCTTCTTCTCTTGTTGAATTTTTTGGTGCGGGACTATCCGTTTGCCTGGTCGTCGTATTCGTTTTAAAAGGCTCGCCGAAAGGTTCGTAGTCACTACTTATATATACGTATTATATCATTATATATATCATATATATATTATATAGGTATAATATTATTATATATATTTACAGGGTCCGGCATAAGTTTTTGCCTCTGCCTGTGGTCCAGTATTTCGGATATCATTATTACCTACTTGATTCTTGCATCAAATATCTTGCGTCTTGGCTGCATCTGTGTGTTCTAGATCCTTTGCCCGTGGGAGAAATGAGGTCCCCAATCCAACCATTAGGCCAGGGGCTGGTGAGCTGTGGGCCAGAATAACCGCGAACTGTCTGCCTGGAATCCCCCCAGAAATGTAAGGTCGAACACCTTTTTTATTCTTCAGCGAGTGAAATCTTGGCAATAGGAAGAGGGCTGAAGCTTCAGAATAATACAGTCAAAAACTTTCCGGCTAAGTGAGACTATTTCCGCACCATCTTCTAGTGCTTGGTGGCGAGAATTAAGACCGCATGAGCATTGACTGATAGACCTCTGGTCGGCCGTTCCCCCACCATCTTCCACTGTCACAAAAATTGTCCAAGAAGAACAATTCAGAATAGCAGAAAAACTCAAGACGATTCTGAATAGCAAAATCAATAGAGCATCAAAAATGTCCAGCGACTCACCCGCAAGGTTACCCAGTCTCTGCAAAGGACTGTGGGGCTCCACAGGAAGCTTTTTGGACTTTGGCACTTTGAGCTTACTAATACTAAGGCCCTAAAAGATGCACGTTAAAGCAAAAGTTAACAGATTTCTCAAGTAGCCCTTACCGCAGTCAAACTCTGCAAAGATGTCATAGCACTCATACCCTTTCGAACAGTGGGACAAGCACTTGAAAAGCGTGCTATTAGCGAAGAATAGTTACGCCCATTCCTCCCAAATTCCACCACAACGACCCCGGTTGAGCTCGAAATTCAGCAAGTGTCCATTGCGATTCGTCCGTCTCTAGCACGATTCCGCACGCCGAGATCGAAGTGTTAGACCTTCACTTTTCTGTGTGTGATTGCAGAGCAGACAGTTTGCTTTATTCTGACCACAGATCATCAGCCGTTGGCTTTAGATCGGATTGGGACCCCATTCCTCACGGGCAAAGGATCTAGGATGCAGATGCGAGCCCAAGAACGCAGATATTTGATGCAATAATCACGTAGGTACGATATAAATACGATAAGATATAAAGCAGACAGAGGCAAAAACTTATGCCGGACCCTGTATATCGCCACCCGTTCTGGATGCGTCAATCAATGTAACCGCCTTGCCCCAGAATTTTGTTGGTGACCACTTTTCCTTTTTTGACCCCTGGCCGACTCTTTCTCTACTGAACGTCAGCGGAGCAGAGCCGACATCATAATCTGTAATGACGCGTTTTGCTAAAAAACAAATGAAACACCCTGACCTACCCCATGTAAAAAAGACTGAATGTTATTTGCTCTGTGGCGCATAACAATATCTCATGAATACACCTTTGCTTAATGCGAATCGGCGTCTGTTCAGCTCAATTCGGCATTTATCATTTAAAACGACAGCAGACATACTGCTTGGCATATATGCATCTCTAATCGGCGTAACACACTCCCGCGGCAAAGGGCATTACAAATCGACAGTGTGCCGTGCACTGTCCATTTGTTATGCCTTTGGCCGCGGGAGTGTGTTACGCCGATGTGAGATGCATATATGCCAAACAGTATATCTTCTGTCGTTTTAAATTATAAATGCCAAATTGAGCTGAACAGACGCCGACTCGCATAAACAAAAGGTGTAGTAGCCGACTTAAAAATTCCCTGACCGCTGCTTTAATTGTCATTCCAATCTGTAAAGTTTAAGTCTCGTCCGATTTCGGGCGAGTTCGTGTACCCATCTTCCCTTTGGTCAATAATCTCATTGTATCTGCCTATGTGACGTCACCGCTTCCTATGTGACGTCACCGCCTCCTGTCGCCAGGTACTGTGCCGGTGGTTCTGGGGGCCGCAAATTACTCCCAGCTGGCACCAGAGGGCAGCTACATCGACGCGCTGCGGTACCAGCCCGCGGAGCTGGGCCGCCTCCTCCGTTACCTGGACAGAAACGACACGGCCTACAGCGAGTTCTTCCGCTGGCAGGACCACTTCAGTGTGTTGAACTCGTATCCGCTCCACCCGCTGGCCTGTAGTCTTTGCCAGCGATTGCACCAGCTGCCGCCAGGGGCGCTAGTGGGCAGTCACGCCGCGCTGGAGCGTTGGTACGGAGCTGACCAGTGCTCAAGCTGGACGACAAAGCCGGTTTGACGCTCAGTGAAGCACGTCATAACGTCGACACGAACATGACTTTGTATTGTATTGTATTGTATTGCGGTTAAAGAGCGGTCCACTGCAGGAGTGGTTATAAGCTTTGGTTAAAATGAGCACCATGGCTGCTCAAAAATGCTCCTATGTGTGAGGGACGTGTAACATGAATGTGCCTTAGATCGTGGTTGGACTTCGCTGCAATCGGTTTAATAGGGCGCTGCTGCAACGTACAGTCGGTCTATTATGTATCTTCCCTTTTTTAGTTTTTTAAACTCATCTAATTTCACGTCTGTGTACATGAAGGACGGAATTAAGGGAACATGGTGTACCTACCTAGGTAGGTACCACATGTTCCCTTTATCAGTATTCATGTACACAGAAGTGAAATTAGATGAGTTTTTGAAACTAAAAAAGGGAAGATACATAATAGACCGACTGTACATACGTACACACTAAACACAGCATAACAATCTTGCTTATCTCTAGACTCTATGTCATGTCTGGATAGTTTGTTGATTGGGTCAAATAAATCAGGCCTGTCTACAATATGTCTTTGCAGCTCAGTTTCTAGTTTCTCCTCTCGGTTCCAAGCAGGAGCGGATCCAGGGGGCAATCCGGCCATGCCCGGATTGCCCCCTCATCCCGGATTGCCCCTTATCGAAAAAGGAGGGGCCAGCATAGCTTTTGCCCTCCCCAAAGATATCAGTGAATACCCACATTTTTCAATACGAAACTGATTTGGTACTATTTGGTTCTAAGATGGTGAGTCTGGTACTCGGG
>VOPJ01010841.1:0-10072 GCA_014673585.1 Semibalanus balanoides
GCTAAACATGCAAGCCTGTACATCTTATTTTGTTTCCTCTGCTTTTGTGTTTGTCTGACATCAGATGAGACGGAAAAAAACATAGTAATCAGACTTGTAAATCGGTGTTGGTAATGCGTCATTCGGGGCAACACTAGATTAACTTAATAGTGAGAGTTGACCCTAGTTAATAGTAGTATCACACTCAGGCTATCATACCCACAGTTTAACCCTCACTTTCATTTATTTGCAAATTACACACTACTAATGACATATTACCTGAGAAATGTCGGCCTTCCCCAAAAGTTCAAGTCATCTTCTTAACCCGCACGTTCACGGTTCATGTGAAGACCCGTGATCCATAATTAACCCGGCACCGCCCGTCACAAGCGTGCCTTCTCTTCCGCCCCGTCCTCGTGTCGGTCCCGATGTCACGTGTGTGACCCCACCCTGCTTGCTGTCTTGGTGTCACTCCGCCTCGCCTGTCTCAGTCTGACATACCGTCTGACGGGCTCTCTATCACCTGTCTGACCTTCCCCCGCCTTCTGTCTTGGTCTCACTACGCCCCACCTGTCCGGTGTCTCTGTATCACGTCTCTGACCTGGCCTGACCTGACCCTGCCCCGTCTGTCGCCACAGCACGCCGGAGCTGGCGTCTCAGAGCCTCGGTGACGTCACGGCCGAGCCGCTGATGACGTCAGAGCTGCAGTTGTGCCAGATGTACAAGCCGCCGCCGCCATACCCGTACAGCAAGCTGGCCAGCAGCTCCACGCCGGACCTCGCCTCGGCAAACGTCCAGGTCAGTCGGGTTCAGGGCGCTTGATAGCCTCAATGTGCTTTAGCGCCCCCCCAAAAAAAAAAAAACAACAACAACAACAACACACACACACAGTCGGGGTCACTCGGCGAGCTGGGGCTGTTGTTGAGGCGCCCTTAAGCCCAAATCATCATCATCTGGGGCTGTTGTTGTTGTTGGTTTTCCCTCCGGCTGTCTAAACAGCGTAGCCGAGACGGCTCTGTAGGCTCCTCCTGGTTGTCACGAGGGCCGCCACCACATCGCTGCCGCGAACTTCTGCCGTCGTCGGGTTGATGGTTGACAGGAGGTCGAACCGGAGCCGCATGTGTGCCGGGCACCGCAGCAGACGATGCCGTGGCGTGTGGGCTTCCCTCACGGCACAGCGGGCAGAGTTATATATTAGGTGCAAAGTGTACATTACAGTTAATATGCTCACATAATGGCTGCAGTCCACATGGCTCAGAAAGTTAAACGGTTGCAGTCCACATGGCTCAAAAAGTTCAACGGTCACAACAGTTTTCCGTTGAGCAACTTTACCTCGCATGCAGTTAGTGATTTCTAATGTTTGTGGGTATGTCGGTTCTGCCTTATCAAAGTGACCCTGGGTCACAGCAGTCTTAAATCGCGTTTCTGTAGCGAGTGACCCCACCGACCCCTCACTCCACCAGACCACCGCCGTGACCTGACCGACCTATGGAAAGCGGCAAACGGCGGCCCAGTGTCGATATCAGTGGACGCAGGATCCCCTCTGTGGTACCGCTACGGCGCTTTAACGAGCTACTGTTGGCCATTCGGCGCCGGAAACGGCCTATTTTCCATTGCAGGTTGTGTGTACCATTGTACGTCACCCATGCCCAGGCGCTGGAACTTTGGCGTTCCCTGTTCCCCGTGGTTCGTCGGTTTTGTGATGCCGAGTGACGCAGCTGACCTTTTTCTGCTATGCAGCTCGTATCTGTGGAGTGTGGAGAGTTGTGAGTGTGAAGTTAGAGTGTAAGTGTAGGTGTGAGTGTAGAGTGTGGAGTGTAGAGTGTAGAGTGTGGAGTGTAGCAGAGCGGTACAGACGGCTCCCTGTCCACTCACCACTCACGGACTGGCCGGGGCCGTTCTCCCGTGTGATATCTCTCCTTATCTGTACTGTCTCCGTTGTCGCTGCGCCGCACAGAGATGCCGCTTGATTAGATAGCTCAGATTCGCACGGCTGGGTCCGGCCGGCTCCGTCGGGTCTGTGTGAGCCTCGCCGGCTGCCAGGCATGTCAGTGCCGCTCCTGCCGCCGAAGCTGCGACAACCCGTGAGTAAACTCCCCCCCCCCCCTGCCGCGCTGGTCGGCGTTTATGGTACCACTGAGGCCATTCATGGCAGAGTATCAATGGAGTAGCGTGCGGTGTATCGATATCGCTTGTGTGTCGGACGGGGGGGGGTGGCCAGGGCGGCGGCTCGACACTGCCCACTGCCCAGTTAATATAGGGCACACGGCGCTGGAATGCCCTGATGCCATTGTGTCGTCGGTGGGGGAGGGGTATTTTTGTGATTGTCGGTGGTTGTCGCGACTTGGCTGGACGGCATGTCACCTGCCTGAAGTCGGTACACTAGTGTGCTGGCCACTAGCCAGCCGTCTCCCACCACGGCGGTTCGTTCTACTCTGGGCTTTCGTTTGCCCGCCGTCTTTCTTCATTCTCTCACCACCCACCAGCGATTTACCTGTCGGCAATCCAGCCGACATCTCACTAGTTTTCCGCGATCCACCTTTCCAGTGTCTTAGGATTGGGAATTTTGGGTGTTTAGCGACACCCTACAATAAAAAATATTCCACTCCTTTTGCCTAATTTGAAGGGTTATTTCCCACTCTTTTACACCTTTTATATTATTTTTCCCTCCTTTATTTTAATATGTAAAAAGACAGAAAATTTATCAAGTTTTGTTTAATAGTAAGATGGGTTAATTCTTGGAAAAGGCTCTTTTTGAGGTATAATTTTCCACTCTTTTTTCTGATTTTCAGTCCAATTTTCCCACTCTGCACCCTGGTTCTAAAGCAATCCTAGGACACTGACCCTTCTGCGATCCACTCATGCGATTCGGTGATCGATCCGCCCGAAGTCGACCTGCCCATGGTCCACGCCACCGCCCGCCCACCCGTGAAACACCATCCCGTGACTCACCCATCCGTTCGGCAGCCGTCAGTCGTCCGTCACGGTCAGTGACGCCCGGCTGTGACACACCTGTGTGACGCCCGTGTGACGCCCGTGTGACGCGCGATGTGACGCATGGCGGCGACATCGCGGTGCGACCTTTGACACGGTCCGCCAGCGAGCCGCGTCGCTGCCTCCCGCTGCTGTAGAGTGCGGGCTACAGGGCCGGGAGGGGTACGTTGGGCCGACCGAGCGCGACTGGGAGGGGTGCTGGGTCAGGCGGAATGGTCAGCAGGTCGCGTGTGACTGTGTGGTGCCGCATGCAGCGCGGACCGGGGCGGGTGACGATGGTGCCTATGTGTCCCTGTTATGGTGGCGTGGGCAGATGGCATCGAGTTGTCTATGTTGTTGCCGCCTCCCGAAGTGGCAGAAAGCGGCGAGTTTCCCTGAATAGCGCCCACTGTGGAGATTAGGTGTGGAGATTCCTAGTTGCTACCAGGAGCGGTATAGAAGAGAAGGCCGTGGAATGTTCTGGCAGTGTGAAGTGGCCTGCCTTCTAATGGTGCGGCTCTGTGGAGCAGCTCCGTCTGTCTGGATATGTGGGTCGGTTCTGTCGGTATCGGAGATCGGCGGCTGGCTTCGGTCGTGGCGTGGGCGGCCGCCCGGTGATACATGGCGTACGGACCCGCCGCTGATGCCCCGATAGGTCGCCGTGAGTGGCGTGTGTCGAGGTTATATCTCGGCGGTCCACCCGCGGCCGATCCGCCCCCGTCTGCCGGGCTAGAGCGAGCCATATTGGCCAGCAGCGCTGGGAAGGAGCGGGCCATATTGGCCAGCCGCGCTGGGAGGGCACCGGCAGAGCGGGCCATATTGGCCAGCAGCGCTGGGAAGGCACCGGCAGAGCGGGCTATATTGGCCAGCAGCGCTGGGGAGGCACTGGCAGAGCGGGCTATATTGGCCAGCCGCGCTGGGAAGGCACCGGCAGAGCGGGCCATATTGGCCAGCCGCGCAGGAGAAGCACCGGCAGAGCGGGCCATATTGGCCAGCCGCGCAGGGGAGGCACCGGCAGAGCGGGCCATATTGGCCAGCCGCGCTGGGGAGGCACCGGCAGAGCGGGCCATATTGGCCAGCCGCGCTGGAAAGGCACCGGCGGATCTTGAACGGCCAAGACAAGCTGGTTTGGAAGGCCAAATCCGAGAGGGTCTGACAAGTCTTGAAACGTTATCAAATTGCACTTTTAGTGCATTAAGGTCTGATTTAAAAAGTCGGCAAAAGTTGCTGATTTTCTTTGCAGACTGTGTCAATTTTCAGCCGATTTCAGTCATTTTGGGGAAAATGGTCTGATATCTCCCCTGGATCCGTCCTTGCGTGAGAGCCACCTACATCCACCTGTCACCTCTCCTCTCTGCAGCGCAGACAGTGGTGGCGTCTGTGGTGACAAAACACGTCATATTGCACGCCGTGGCCGTCTGGTGTAAGACCGGGCTGTTCTCCGGAGCGGAAAGATCGCTCCAGTGCCGCCGTCACTTAGCTCACACCGCGCCCCGAGTCCGGCCATTGTCTCGGCCCTGTGATGTAACCGCCGTGTCCGCCAGGCCTCGGGGAGGCAGAGAGGGACTGCCTGTATTCAGCGGAGCGTGGCCGCCGGACTGACGGCTACTGAGGCCCAGAACGGTCCCGGCGGCACGCGGGCTGTGATGGCCCCTGTTCCGCCGGACGTTGCGACGGACGGTGTATACTGGAAGCGCAACGGTTCTTCACGCTTGATAACGATTCAACGGCTGCCTTCGCTTTTGAAGTTTTACAACTACGGCAGTTGCAATGCCATCAGAGCAGAAACCATCGCTTCGCGTTCGATTCTGCTGGTATTTTCCCGTGCAAAACCCGTTGTACTTTCAGTTTCGTGTTTGTCTGTGTTCGTGCTTGAGTTGAGGTTGCACACCGGAACCGCAATAGCCTTCGTGTTCAGATACGATCATGTTTCTGGTCAGACGCCGATACATGTGCTACGGTTCTGACTTGGAGTGATAATTACTGGTTATGGGCGCAAAATAACCAAGGAGTTGTTGCGCTCTTAAACCCCAATCAACAAACAAGGAGTGATAGTTACAAACGGTAAAGGGACTTAGCATAATAACTGCAGTTCAGTTTCAGTTCAGAGTATTTTATTAACATAAATACAATCAAAATGAAAATAACAATTTCAACACCCTGTACACACACAATAGCGGGATTGCACAACAAGAGCGAGAGATGCGCTTAAATTAAAGCGCCTCTCCTAAGGAGTAAACAAATATAATACAAACTGACTAAGTCCACATAAACTGCACTGTATTTCCGTTCCTCCTTTCCCTTCCTACCGCCACGAGCCGTCTTTCTCACCTCCCGTCACCGGCAGTTTCGCTTCCGTGCGCTCTCTCGCGGCTCCCACCTCACCCCCATTAACACGGCGGCACCTCCGCCCGTCTCTCGCCCCGTGGCGTGTTTCACCGGCTGGAGGCGGTGTCGGCACTGGCGCTGACACGCCGCGATAACTCGCACAGCACAACACTGCCGCCGCTGCCGCTGGTGGTCGGCCGTGGGCCACACAGCACGGTACCGCACGGCACGGCACGGCACGGCACCGGCGGCTGCCGTGTCGGCCGGAAGAGGCGCTCTCTCGGTCACACGGCCGGCGGCGGCGCCGCCCGCCCGCCGGGTCAGTAGTGCGACGCGGCTGGGCCGGCCGACAGCGGTGAGCTGAGCTGCGCAGCTCGGCCGTCAGAGCTGTGCTGTGAGCTGCAGGAGGGTGCTGAGCGAAGCTGTGTTGTGTGGAGGCTGCGCGAGGGACGGAGGTGTGAGTTAAGCCCGGTGGTGGAGGTGGTGGTGGTTTGCTTGTGAGTTGAGTGGTGCGGCATGGGATGGTGTTTTGGTTGTGGTTGGGTACGGGATGGAGCTGCAGACTGCATAGTGTGTGTTTGGGCACTGGACACCGGGACAGCCTGGCTGGTTGGGTTTATTCGAGTGGAAACTATAGCTGTGTACACTGTACAGTGTAGGGTAAATGTTCTGTCCGTGCAAAAGTTCTGTCCGCTGTTTCTGCCTCTATCTGTCGGTGCTGCACGCATTGGAATCCAATGCAATTACCATAGCCCTCTCCCCCGGTATCAGAGGTGAGGGCAAAAATAGTTGCAATATATTTCACTGCATGTAGCACCGACAAACAGCACCGATAGACAAAGTGACATGACCTAAAAACGGGTGTGCTTAAAGGGAATGTTTCAACTTCTCTGAAAAGTTGTCCATGTACGCCGCATGTTTGGTGCAAAATATGAAGTAATTGCTGCCGAACTTTGATTCTGACATTGGTTTCTCAACAAAACAGTGCCCAAATTTCATGAAAAAAACTTTAAGTTTTAGCTTTATTGGGCTGATGATTCATATGAAGGGAATGGAAATTAGAAAAAACCTGCACGCTGCAAAATGATGGACTAGTGTATTGGCTAATGTATAGCCAAATGTAAAACCAAGTCGACTTATTCATCAACATTTGATAAAAAGGATGACGGACATCGCCTTTAAGAGGCTACCCCATAATACCACAGGGCCTTATTTTTTGCAGATGTCAAAACCAAAACTCAAATTACATTTCGATTAAGACCTCTGTGAATGTTTTGACTTCTACAATACTTTAATTTCAATGGAAATCCAACAACTTGGCCATCTCAACTCAAATCTTATGTTAATGTGAAACATTCCCTTTAACCAAAGTTTTTTTAAAGAATACTTTCTACGCTAGCTTCCGTCAGACTAAAACAAACATCGACCCAGGGAAATGGAGGATTTATTCGAATAAAGCACTGAAAAGACTGCTACTAGCCGTTTTCACGAAGGATTTATTCACCGGGAACATCGTCATCGGTTGAGGGGATGAAATGGACAGAACATTTACCCTACACTGTACGTGCAGGGCGACCGGTACGACTGTTTTCAAGTACGGGTGGGTGCGTGGTGTGTAGCCTGTGTGGGTAAGGTGGATGTGTTTCGGCTCGGAGCAGGCCCGCTGTGTAGGTGGGTGGTTCAAGCTGTTCAACTATACTGATCACCAGTTGGGTCGCGTGGCCTAATCTAACGTGCTATGACACGCCGGACGGACCGACAGTACCAGCAGGCCGGCACTGTCGGCCGCCCGAGGTCACCCGCCTCTCCTATCGATCTGTGTCTATAATTATGTCTTGGTTGGAAGATGACACTCTGGTATTGATCGCTGCAAAGTGGGCAGACCTGCGGTGAACTGGAGACGAGAGAGAGAGAGGCCGCCTCAGTCGACCGAAGCCTGACCTGGGAGTCGCTGTGTCCGGTGTGGGTGGACCTGCAGCGACCCGAGAGCCGAGAGCACCTCAGTCGGCCCCTGGGCACTGTGTTCAGGTTCACCCTGTGGCCAGTGCCGCCAGTCGACGGTCTAATCAGTCAGCTGACTTCCGACTCAGTCGGGCGAGTCAGCTGACTCTCCGCCCCTGGCCCCCTACCCCCTCCCCATCTCTGACTTTCCTGCCGGGCTATCTCCCGCCCTCTGTACGGTCTGCTTCCTCCTGTCTCCATCCGTGTGGTCTGACGCATTATTAGCCATTCGTTGTGGTTGATCTGTGTTCATAGTTATGGGTAATTGAATTACCGGGTTTGTCTGCTGACGCTATTTTTGTGCCGGTCCTGCCGCCCGTTTGACTTATCCTGTTTCGTATTTGTGCCAACACGACTCGTGATCCTCCAATATATAGCTGAATAGACGGACATAACTCCGCGCAACCAACGTGTGACGACCTACTGAAACGTGTCATGACCGCATTAGCACGCAAAACAGCGCGCGGCACATACCCAAATACTTTACGTGGAATGCATTATGCAGTACTCTCTCACGATCAATCATTGTCTGGGTCCGGCATGTCGGTTAACCAGCTGGCGGGCTTCTTCGCTGTTCTGTTGACCTGTACTCGACCCAACCCAATGCTAGCTCTGAGTGTCCGTGTTTTGCAGCACAGTGTCAGAAAACGCATGAATCCTACAGCCCCGGTCAGGTCATCTCCTCCCGCTTAGAGCCTGTACACCTGTTGTAGGCCTCCCCTGCAGCTGCGGCCCGCTCCAGGAACTGCGCTGTGTTTCCCGGCGGCCGTGCCCGTGCATATTTCTCTCCCACCGCTGCTGCAGCCCGGTGCGTGTTTTTAGCCGCGTCTGGCCCGCTCGGCGGCGGCGGAAGCGCCTCTGTTTGTACGCCCAGTCAGGCCGGGCCGATCCGGTTTCGTTTGACCCGAGCCGCCACGCCACCAATTTGCCTTTCAGATTAGCCGGGCTCGTTATTTTAACGAGTTTCTGACGAGTGATCGATAAGCACGGCACGGCTTTCTGCGTCGGAGGCCGCTCTCACGTCACGGTCATGTCGACTCGTCTCTCGGCGGGGCACGGGACGGCTGCCTCTCCTCTGCCGTGTCCCGCGTGGTCGGCGGCGGCGGCGGCCGGTCCTACCTGTCGGTGACGTCACTGTCGGTGATCAGCTGACTCAGACAGTGCTGGCAGCTCAAGGCCTGCCTCGTCTCTCTCCCGGGAGGAGCTGTTGCTGAGTCGACGTGGCGGAGCGGAGCGGCGGTGCTCGCGCGCTGCGCGGACGCCCAAACAAGCCCCGCGTCCGGCCCTGGCCGCCGCTCGGGACGAGATGGTCGCGGCGGTGGCGCCGGTACCGGGGATATCGCCACGAGTGGGTCACCTCAGCACCGAACCGATAATCATTGTGTCAGCGAGGAGTATTGTTCTCTGGGTGGACCGACTCCGAGTCGAGGCGTCCTCGAGCCCGTCCTATTGTGTCTCGTCCCCGCTCTCTTGTCAGCGTCTCGGCCGTCCGTTTGTTGACTGAGTGCGGGGCGTTCCGCGTTGGGCTGTGTTTTCTCATGAGGCAGAGGTAAGAGCTGGGCGAGGCTCGGCGGGGCGCAGGACTGTCTTGGAGAGCTAGCTGTCTCATCACCTAGAGTGCTCGGTGAACACGGTCATGGATGGGTGATGGTGTCGTGTGGCTCGGTCGGAGGGGCTCCGCAGGAGAGACTCACGCGGGTTAATCAGCCGGGCCGCGTGACGCCCAAGTGTGAAGGGTGGCGTGACGTCCGTCTGGGGGGAGGGGTAGCGTGACGCCCGCCTACGAGGGGTGGCGCCGTGACCGTGAGGACCGCGTCACGAACGGGTTGTTAGTGCATCGCTGACTGTCACTAACCGCTATGCAGGGGCAGCGTCTGCACCAACCAGAGCGGATAATTGAGGAGAATGGGTTGGCTAGGTTTTGCTAGGTTTACACACATTCTCAGCAACAGCTCCTATATATTTCATATATATTTATATATTTCACGCTCCTCCCGGAAGAGAGACGAGGCAGGCCTTGATAGTTTGCAATGCAGCTAGCCGGCAAATGGATATGTTGTCGGCTGCACTCATTTATCGATAAAAGCGAAATAATCGGCGTTGTTTGTGATAGCTCGGCTATCTGGGGACCTGATAGGATCCGAGCTGGTGGACTCATCCCGCAGGTCAGTCTGTCTGACCGGCAGCTCATTATCGATGCATCCCCAGTCCCCACCGTAGGAGGCTGGATGAGGCTGCTGCAGAAGTCAGGAGCCAGTGCCGAGTCTGACCAGGCCGCGTCGCTGTTCCTCCTCATCATCAGCATGCTTATTAAACATAAATGAAGTAACATGTGGAAATAAAGCTGAAGGGTACAAAAGCAAAAGCTTAAATCAAAGCACACTGTCTGTAAACAAAAACAAAAAACAAGCAAGTTCCGCTGAGTTCCGTCTGGTATTGTGTTGTACCACGGAGGCCGGGCCGGTGACGAACCCGGTGTGGGTGGACAGTGGACACTGTCCACTGAATAGCCACAGTGCTGTCACGCGTGTCACCTCTGTCTTGCTCGGCTCTGATTCAGAGCAGAGGGACGTGGTCCGGGTGGCGGCCACCGCCGGCGGCTCAGAAGGGGAGCGATGATCGCCGACACTAATTGGCGACTGAATCACGGTGCCGGCCTCTGCTGTTCTTCACTGTCGTTCTCGGTAGGTATGCATCGGCATACCTACCGAGCACGGCGGTGAATAATGTAACGCGGTATGTGGCGCTTCGACAGTGACATACGGAATGCTGATGAGACATGGATGGTCGG
>VOPJ01010842.1:0-10073 GCA_014673585.1 Semibalanus balanoides
CGCTCCAGTGTTCGTCAGGCAGCCAGCCAGGGGGTATCGATATATCTGCCGGCAACTGTACATGCATGTTATTTACCGCAAAGAGTCGCGAAATTTGTACGGGTTTGCCTGATAAACCCCAGAAACATATAGCGGTGTAGAGGATAAGGTGGGCAATGTAAAGACGGTCAAATAATCTACTTAACAGTAGATTATAACAGTGTTATCTATGGTAAAGGATAAACTTAAAATGTTATTCATTCCATTTAGCATTATGACGAACCGAAAACGATAACGATGGGTTCGTTATGACGATGGCCACTGATGTGACGCCGCGAAGCTGCGTGAAAATTCGATCTTAGGTCGTGGAAAATTAACTTTAATATTGAAACCAGACCGAGAGTGGAGCCAAGCCTCAGGAGCCCCTTTTCCTGGTAACACGTCTCGGAATAATGTCAGATGTTGGTCACTGGGGGCAGCAATAACCGTCAGGGAGACCCTCTACCTGACACCTAATGCAATTAACTTGTCAATTTTATATATTTGTATCAACCCCAGAAATATATAGCGATGTAGAGGAAAGGTGGGCATGGTAAAATATAATTGTAAATGTTATTCATTCAATTCAGCGTTACGACGAACCGAAAACGATGACGATGGGTTTGCTATGACGATGGATACTGATGTGACGCCGCGAAGTGGCGTGAAAATTTGATTTTGGATCGTGGAAAATCACATTTGAATGTTGAAACCAGACCGTGAGTGGAGCCAAGCCTCGGGTAACCCCTTTTCCTGGTTGCACATCACGGTATGATGTCAGATATTGGTCCCTGAGGCCAGCAATTACTGCCAGGGAGAGCCTCCACCAGACACCTAATGCAATTGAATTTCACATTTTCAATATTTGTATAACCCCCAGAAATATTTTGCGATGTAGAGGATGAGGTGGGCATTGTAAAGGATCAACTTAAAATGCTATTCATTCGATTCCGCGTTACGACGAACCGAAAACGATGACTGACGATTTGTTCGTTATGACGATGGCCACTGATGTGACGCCGCGAAGCGGCGTGACAATTTTGATTTTAGGTCGTGGAAAACCAAATTTTAATATTGAAACCAGACCGTTCCAAGCCTCAGGTAACCACTTTTCCTGGTTGCACATCTCGGTATGATGTCAGATATTGGTCCCTGGGGCCAGCAATTATCGGCAGGAGAGCCTCCACAGATCACTAATGCAATTCAATTTTCCAATTTTCGATTTTGTATATGCATGCGAAACTTGTGTCATGCGACCAAGCGCGCAAAATTTTTTCCCGTTTTCGAAATGTTTTGATCGGCTGGATTTTGGACTGCCGCAAAGGCGAATTTTACGATAATTTTTTGCAAAGGCCGACCGTTTGTACGACCGTATTTTACGGCGCCGCGCGGCGTAGGGGGGGGGGGGTAATATCCCCCTCACGTATTTTCCAAGCAATAACTTGAAACGGTAAAGATAAAGAGTTTAAAGTTAGTCCGTTATGCCATGCTAATTTTTACGTCTACCTAAAAAAAATTCATCGAAAAAAGTTGAGAACTTTGGAGATAATACGTTTTGATGACGTCATGTCATGATTTTTGTTGAATACGATAAATTTGATGCATCGTAGAAAAACATAGCTTAGCGCAAATCGCAACCAACTGTATAGAAAGAAATTCTCTTCTATCAAGATCGGCCATCTTGGATTTACCAAAATTTGGGTTTGAACCCTAAAAAATAAAAATAAAAATTTTTAGACAGTTTTCCCAAAATTGAAAAATTTCAAAGGTTAAAAAACCGGACTATATATTATGAGAACCATGTAATATACCCAGACCGAATTCAACGTAAAGTTCGTTTTCAGTATGATTGCTTCTCCGAAGATAAGTAGGTAATGACAGTCATTTTTCAAAATAACGTTTTTGTTGGATTCTTTGACCTGATACAGATATATTACCATGTCTTTTTGTGTTTAATGAGAACAAAAACTAACCTAGAAACATGCATTGTTTATATCATATTCGTCAGTTTTCAGTTTTGACCTAGATTGACTGATCTTTGACCTTTGGACTGAGGGTCAGTCTGGTAAAAATGACTGTTTAGAATTCCACGTGCAAAAATGACCCCTAAAACATGTGTCACAGGCTTTATTTGACCTTCGTGACCAGTGGACTTTTAATGACTGACCTCTGACCTTTGGACATTTGCATGCAAATTTCACTTTTACACTCTCATGCAATAGATGTTTACACCTTTGAGAGCTTTATGTGCATTGACCAGTCCTTAATCAAAGGATGAAGTATGAACCATTGAACTCAATTTAACTCGAACTTTCCTGTGACCTGAACCGTTGACTAACATTTGACCTAACTTGAAAATTCGGGGTAAATCATTCCGACACATTTCATTGAGAGCTTCCGATGGCAGCCGTTTGCGCGTCTCGCTCCGGTATTGGTTCGGAAGATAAGAGGGGGGGGGGGTAATATTACCCCCTACGCCGCGCGTTCGGCGAGAGACCCCTACGCCGCGCGGGTTAAGGGGAAGGCGTTTATATTTTATATTAAGGCGAAATAGTTTCAGGAGCTTTGGGTTACGCGCAGGGCCCCTTTCGCCCCCTGTCGCACCCTGGATCCGCCCTGTTTATATCGATTTCATAGAGATGTGGTAGAAAGTAGAATTGATGTAGCATAAGATACTGAAAGTTTCGCTTCGATAAAATAGCCGTTTTCATGATGGATTACTTTTCGCGAGATTTTTTAAAATGTTTTAGTAGTAGCCGTTTTCACGATGGACTAATTTGCGAAAAAATCAAACCTCGCCCTACGGGACCGTAGGGCGAGTGTTACAACATTTTTCGCAAATTAGTCCATCGTGAAAACGGCTCCTAACCAAAACATTTTAAAATGTTTTAAAACGTTTCGCGCAAAATTAATCCATCGTGAAAACGGCTATTGTATAGTGTTATTTGTTCAAGTTATTTAGAAAATCCAGGAGGGGCAGATTCCTCCCCCCTATTAGGGTGCGGGCTAGCTACACTGGAGGAACGCGTGGGGGCATGCTTGCATTAAATGGCCCCCAAACGTTCCTGTGGAAGGGGCAGTTTTCCCCCTGGATTAATGAGTGGCAATGACCATTGGTCATGAGGTGCTGCAAGGTTATGGATAAATTGCAGTGTCGCGCAAAAATAACTCAATTATTGTAACACATCTAAACCCTTTTTTACAATGCTCTGATTTAGGGGACACCCTCCGTGGCTTTGAAGGCACCCTTTGTGAGTTTGGGGGCGCCCTGTTTAGATTCGGGGTGCACCTCACCTTGTTTAAGGGCGCTCTTCCGAGTTTCGGGGCACCCTTCCAAAGTATGGGATGCTTTTTGGGCATCGGGGCTCCCCATTGTCCTAGGATTGCTTTAAAGCCAGGGTGCAGAGTGGAAAGTTCAGACTGAAAATCAGGAAAAAGATTGGAAAATTCTACCTAAAAAAGAGACTTTTTCAAGAATTAACCCATTTTGCTATTAAACAAAACTTTATCAATTGTCTGGCTTTTTGCATATTAAAATAAATAAGTTAAAAAATATATCAAAAGTGAAAAAAGTGGAAAATAGCCCTTCAAATTGGGCCAAAGCAGTTAAAAATTATATCTTGTAGGATGTCGCTTTACACCCAAAATTTCCAATCCTAGGACACTGGGGCTCCCTCCCCAGAACTGGGAGTGCCGTCCATGGGATTGGGGCGCCCTTCATGAGTCTGGGGGCGCCCGCCATGGTTTTTGTTTTGGGGCGCCCTCCTCGGATTTGGGCGCCCTTCTCAGATTTGGTGTGCAATCCTTATAGCGTTCGAGGGCGCGCTTACGAGTTTTGAGGGCGCACTTTCGAAGTTCTTAAGTTCAGAATGCTTTTGGGGCACCGGGGTGCACTTTCCGAAAATGGGGCTCCCTCCATGGTTAAGGGGGCGCTCTCCATGGGTTTGGGGCGCCCTCTATGGGTTTCGGGTAACCTCTATGGGTTTGGGGCGCCCTCCAAGGGTTTGGGGCGCCTTCTATGCCGGTTTGGGGCCGCCCTCCATGGGTTGGGAGGCGCCCTCCATGGGTTTGGGGGCGCCCTCCATGAGTTTGGGGCGCCCTCCACGGGTTTGGGGGCGCAGTCATGAGTTTGGGGGCGCCCTCCATGGGTTTTGGGACACCCTCTATGGGTTTTGGGGCGCCCTCCATGGGTTTGAGGGTGCCCTCCACGGGTTTTAAGGCGCTCTCCATGGAATTGGGGGCGCCTGCGGCGCCCAGATTGCGCCTTCGGCGCAAAATTAGTGCCCCTGCGCCTTCGGCACAGGGGCGCCAATTTCCATGGGGGGGGGGGGCTGCCAGCCCCGCTGCCCCCTGGATCCACCCCTGTTCCTAGGTCATGCTAGGTCATGCAAGGTCAGGTCAAGCGGAAAACTCGGGAAGTGATTGAGTTTGTCAAACGGAAGCAACCCACAAGATTTGACGTCAATCGGGCCAAATAAATCCACAATATGGCTAGCGATATGAAAATAGCCTCGGGGGCATTGCTCCTTTTCACTTCCTTACCATTAAACTCAAACGGCGGTACTTATAAAAAAGATGCAAAGTCTTCTTCCTTCTATTTTGCACGTTCTTGAGGATTTGTTTAGGTCACGTGAATTTTCACCCTTTTTCCGAGTGGTCCAACCCTGTTGAGTATTCTATATTAGTTGTATTCCGCTAAGTTGATTAGCTCAGGAGATATAAGCGTTCGATTGATTTAAAGTACGCACAAAATCGTTACCTTGGATGACCTTTTAATATGACCATTGAGGTCACCTGGAGCAAGTGGATGTGTATATTTATTCCACTTTACTCTACAGTTGTACCAATTTTAATCAAAATCGTAGGCGGTCGGGATTTCTTTTTGTGCGATTTGACGTGAAATGAGCCACATTAAATTGATATACACGTGTTGTGTACAAAAATGAACAAAATCAGAGCCGCAGAGGCGGTGCCAAGCCCCAGTGGCGGCGGAAAATGTATTTTCGGATGGGGGCAAAGAAACCCAGGAGGCCCTTCGGCCAAAGAACTCCTCCCCTAAAAATGATAGGTATCTTCTCGGACTTAGGCCCTATATTTTGCAGGGCCTCTAAAAAACGTCGGACAGGCCATGTTGAAGTCTCAGGCCTTCCGAGGCCCCTCAGGTCTACTGAGGGCCACCTCAGACTGGCTGAGGGCCTTATGTCGGCTCTCAGGCGGGCTGAGGGCACCTCGTGGGCTCGGTATTTTTTTCGGTAAAAAACGAACTTTCTTCTTGGAGGGTCCCTCTTTAAAATGTATAGAGGGGGGTAAAATAATTGGTTTGTTCCTAACGTCTCGAGTAGGGAGGCCGGAGGGTGCTGTGTCCCTGACCTCTCTTCCGCCGCCCCTGCCAGACCCCTGTTTTTGGGAGTCAATTTGTCGCGTTTGAATGGTTACGAATACAGTTAAGTGGTGCACTGACGGATCAGAGGAAGGTGACATTTTAACCCGCGCTTGACCAGGGTCTTATCCGAACGCCATTGACCGGAGGGGGGGGGGGGCAAATATTGCCCCTCGTTATCTCCGGAACTGATGATCGTAGCGAGACGCACAAGAAGGCGTTCGAAAGCTCCCATCGAGACTCATCTCAAGCATACTCGAAATTTTTGAATCAAGGTAGCATATCAGGTCAAGGTCAGGTCAAATGTAAAAATCGAGACATTTTAGTTTATTGACCATACTTTCCATCCGGAGCCTTTGATTGCAACCATGATCACCCAAAAAGCCCCCAAAAGTATGACACACATCCCGCATAAGCATTTTTTTTTGCAAAGGTCAAGTCAAGATCAGGTCACAAAAGGTCACTATCCGAAACATATTTTTGAACGTCATGCGACACATGTTTTATGTGTTATTTTATACGTATAAGTCGATTGTGATAATCAATGCACCATCGGAGCTCATTTAAATTAAGTAAGTGTCAAGCTGAGTTCAAACTCAGGTCAAATGAGGTCAATTATTTTAATTGATAAATCTTAACAACAGAGCATGTTTTAAGACCAGTTTAATCTCAGAAATACATTGCTGACATTTATTTGTCATTATCTTGTCAAAATAAGCAAAAAACAAAAACGCAATTTCAAAATATTACATCATCAGTTACCATTCTTAGGCTTTCTTAGTAAAAATGGTGCTCTTTATTTGAAACTTGGCTTTTGTATTGTTGTAATACTTTTCTTCCACATAAATATATAGTTTTTATATTTTTCACAAAAAATAAAAAATAAAGATTTTGTCAAAATTTGGATTTTTTTGTTTGTTTTAAAACATTCATATGTCTATATGATTTTGTTCAATTCCAGTTTATTATTTAATTTCTCCCTTTTCAAAGTTTTGGTGATTTTATTGCTAAATTTGAGCATAGTTCGTTGTGCTTGAAAGGCTATCACTAAGTCAAAAATGGTGACATTCTTTTGAAGTTTGGTTTATATGTTGCTTGAACACCACTCTTTCACATATATTCCGGTTTTTGATGTGACACAAAATACATGTTTTTTTCGTAAAAAAATAGTACAAAATAAATAAATTGGGTACAATTTTTTTTGACTACTTTGAGATTGCAGTTGTATACTAAATGATTTTTTTTGTTTTTTGTTTTAGTTTATCATGAAATGTAACCATTTTACAGCTTCTTAAAACTTGAGTGATTTTGTCGCTAAATTCAAGAAACGTGACGTCACAAAACGGTATATATCTAACCCCCCAAAATTGGAAACATTTCAATTTTTTCAACCGATGTAAAATTGATGTGCAGGAAGGTACTGAAACTTTCGGGTATATATCTTAAATGGTTGTTGAGTTATCGCGAATAAACGGCAGGAGGGCAATATTTTCCCTCCCCCCGGTCAAGCGCGGGTTAAGACGATGCCCTTCCAAAGCCCCTAAAAAAAATCAAGCCTCACAATAAAAATGATCGGTAGTAATGCATAATAACTTTGCATCTATGACATTAACAAAAGTTTCGATGGAAACAAATAGCAGGTCATTGCTCGTCTTTAAGACGAGCAATGTCCTGTTCCCGAATGCCTTTTAATCGCTCGCGAAGGAAGGGTGTTACAATATACCCGAAATCTCCGAGTTTAATATTTTTGTATTGTGGAGTAAATCCTCTTTGCATGAGGTCCGTACCATACGCAATGCGACGCATTGATGAGAATGCATATCCAGTGCCATGGGTGTCGTTTTCTATAGGCCTGGTAAGTGGTAGGGCCAAAGCCCTGCGAATAATGTCACAGTTGTCATTAGTCCATTACGTTGCATGGCAAGAATGACGTTAAAATCTCTAAAGTTAGCATTGAAGCCCTACCAATCATTTTCATAATACATCGCCCTGTCCAGGGCATAAGTCTCCAAATTTTCGTGCCGCTCTGCTGCGCAATTGATTTAAGAGTTCCAGGTCTTGAACCTTCACAAATATTCCAGCTGGTATAGCTGATTCCAAATTGGTGCCGCTGGTTCCAAAGTTGATATGGCAATTTGCTAACTCCAGCTTGTAAAAATTGTATGGCCCATGCCATACATGTCATACTGCACTCTCCATCCTCGTAACGTGCCTTTTAATCCGTTTTGTTTGGCTCTTTCAACGCTTGGGAAGGGGGTCCTTTCAACGCTCGGGAAGGGGCTCTTCCGCCGATTTGTCCCCTCCTCCCACAACAAAACGACGGCTGGATCCGCCAGTAAGTCCGTGGACCTGTTAAGGTTTGCGTTCTGCTGAGTAACCAATAATCTATGTCTTCATTCATAAATATCTGCTACTTGCTCATAATGATATTGGCCAAGTGAACATCCATCATGAACAAATACCAAAATGGCGTGAAAGCCGTCAGAATCGCACTGAGTTTCATGCTCCATAAATAACAGAGTTCGCTCGCTTTGTAGCTCGGCGATACACATTACATATGCATTAACCATCATTAACGATAGTTGCGTCACTTAAACAGGTACAAGTGTAGGTCTACAATGCTATATATTTCACATAGCATATGGCGCAAGACGAGCAACATCGCGTGCCAATGTACAGTGCTGGTGGCATTGTTCCAGACGTAAATAGTCGAATCTACCATGAAATGTGCCCGTGCCACGCGTTGACCATTACATATCACATTTTTGCAAACAATATTCCAAAGATATAAAATTCACTTCACTAAACAACGACCACCTGCTTTGAAACTGTCTGCCATCTTCTGGGAAGGGTCAACCACACCGAATCAATACCCATTGATTTACAGCCCTACTACAATGTCAGCATCTATAGACAGACGCGGGCACTGTGTCACAGCTCCACTACTTAACCCCCATCCCCCACACACCCAGCCCACTGGCCCCGGCGTGGTCCCTCCCCTCCCTCCCCGGTGTGCTCCTCCCCTCCCCCGGCGTGGTGGTCCTCCCTCCCTCCGTGGTGTGCTCCTCCCCCTCCCCCGGCGTGGTCCCTCCCCCCCCCGGTGGCTCCTCCTCCCCCCAGTGGTCCCTCCCCCCTCCCCGGTGTGCCCCCCCCTCCCCGGTGTGGTCCCCTTCTCCTCCCTCCCGGGTGCTCCTCCCCTCCCCCGGGTGGTCCCTCTCCTCCCCTCCCCGGTGTGCTCTCCCCCTCCCCGGCCGTGGTCCCCTCCCTCCTCCCGGTTGCTCCTCCCTCCCCCGGCCGTGGTCCCCTCCCCTCCCTCCCCGGTGTGCTCCTCCCTCCCCCGGCCGTGGTCCTCCCCCCTCCCCGGTGTGCTCCTCTCCTCCCCCGGCGTGGTCCTCCTCCCTCCCGGTGTGCTCCCCTCCCGGCGTGGTCCTCTCCTTCCCCTCCCCTGCGTGGTTCTCCCTCCCCGGTGTGCTCCTCCCCCTCCCCCGGTGATCCCTCCCCTCCCCTCCCCGGTGTGTTCTCCCCCTCCCCGGCGTGGTCCTCCCTCCCGGTGTGCTCTTCCTCTTGAGGTCCTTCCTCCTTCCCCCCCGGCGTGGTCCCTCCCCTCCTCCCGGTGTGCTCTCCCCTCCCCCGGCCGTGGTCCTCCTCCTTCCCCGGTGTGCTCCTCCTCCTCCCCCGGCGTGGTCCCCCTGCGTGCCCTTTCCACTGACCTTCCAGTCGGAGCTATATGCAACGCCCTTCTGTATTAGCAGTGACCAGTCGCTCCTGGCGACGAACTCCTGCACGGAGCCGACCTCAGTGCGCGTCTGGAGCACCGTCATCACCGCCACCAGGGTAGCCGTGTACTCCACGTAGATGATGTAACTCATCAGGCGGGCCGCCATCATCACAATCCATGGAGAAGAGCGACTTGGAGTGCTCGACCACCCCTGGTGCAGCGCGGGGTTCGGTTACAAGGCGCTTTTGCTTTGGTCTTTCGCGGCCGGTCCTGACAAGTGTTGTTATTGTTTCTGAATGGTCCCTGATCAGGGGCTCGCCATCTACGAGCAGTGCCGTCCAGAGACGCTGGACGCGATACGTCAAGTACGCCCATTATCCTCCACCTTTAAGGTAATGAGCATTCGAATGAAGTGCGGGCTTGCATGTTAGTCATGAGTTACCATTTTGTAAAGCATTTCTAGTTTAGGCGGAGAAACTACAGAAAAGCGATGCATTGCTTGACTATACACCATAAACCAGTCATGGTTATTATAAATGGATATTAGAGTCACTATCATCATCTTCATCATCATCATTTTTATTCGGCGTCACACAAACAGATACCTTTAAGTACAGCAAGATGACAAAAACGACCCGAGACCCCAATCAGTAAAACACTCAATCAATATCGTGAAGCACCAAGCATGAAGGTGTTATACTTTATACTTAGACTTGAACATCACTGTCGGTCATTCACATTTTCGCTCACTGTTAGCTGTAAATCCATTCCCATAAATCAATCCCTTTCATAATTCGCTCCCAGCTAAACAGCAAACCCCTTTTCCGACTATTCCTGAGCGCTCGGTTCTCGCCTACCTGTTGCACGACGCAGGCGTAGACGTGCATCAGGCTGGACACGGCGCCGAACGTGCTGTAGTCCTCCGAGTGACGGGGTCGGGTCAGCGACACCGTCACC
>VOPJ01010843.1:0-10070 GCA_014673585.1 Semibalanus balanoides
CAGGATCAGGTCCAGTATGTTGGGTGACTCCCCATGTCTGAATCGCGTTGGTTGCCGAACGTGCTGAAACAAGAAGCAGTCAGCAATGGCTTGAAGGAGAATCTGCGAGAAATGGTTGTCCCGTGCTGCAGAGAAGTTTATCTCCCAGTCTATGTGAGGGGTATTAAAGTCACCGGCAACCAGCAGATGTGTTGGTTCTGTAGAGCATACCTCTGTAGAGCATACCTTCTGTAGAGCATAATCGGTCCCATAGCTTCGCAGATATTTGCCCGTTACCTCTTTCCTTGAGGATAATTCGAAAACACGAGCGCATATTGATGGAAAATATGGAATTTAGAGGAAAAACGCATTTGTATATTTGTGTTGCGTTGTTAAGCAATACATTGACGAGTATATTGATTATTGAGAGTGAAAAAATGCAACCAGAAGTGTACCCGGAGTCACACGAGGTCAACGCAAAAAAGTTATAAGGTCACGGGGTCAAGGTCATTGAAGGTTACGCAACAAAGCCCAGAAATGGAATCTTCGTTTCATTGCGAATTCAGCCATACAAGTATTTTTGACATTTAGGTAAGTCAAATGCACTCTTTAGGCCTCTAAAAATAAATGCCCGAAGCTATAACTCAAGAACCTGAGATCAGATCGAGCTCATATTACCACAGCTAAATTCAGGACCCAAGATAACCCTGTACACCAATTTTGAACAAAAAGTGTGAGATGGGGGTGTAATTTTGGATACAACATGTTCGAAATGTCGTAGAATGCCTCACTTGATGACCTTTGGAAGCTAGTAGGTGTGGCATGTGCTCCCACTACCCACCCTTCCCTCAGCTGACACCTGACACTCTTTGGCAGGAACATAGATGAGTCGTACCTCGACACGCTGTTCTCACCGTTCGGGAAGATCGTGCAGCGCCGTTTGCTGCTGGACAAGTACACCCAGCTGCCACGCGGCGTCGGCTTCGTCCGCTTCAGCCTGCAGACTGAGGCGCAGGAGGCCATCGCCAACCTGAACGGCACAGTTCCCGAGAGAGGAACGCAGCCGCTCAGCGTCAAGGTGGCTGAGGACTTCAGCAAGACCAAGGAGATGAACGGGATGCAACAGCAGGGTGCCTATGGTATGGGTCAGTGGGGAAGAGAGAGAAAAGGGAGAGCGAGAGCGAGACAGCATTGTCGTAGGATCGGAAAATTTCGGTGGAAACGACACCTGTGGGCAATATTTGTCCACACTTTTCCACCAGTTTTACTGTGAATTTCCGCAACCTAAATAAATATGCATTAGATAACTATAGCCCTTACACTGATATTAATAATGTTTATATTAACATGTGGATGAAGAAAGATAAAACGGGTTTGGAAAGTATTGTCATTTGTAACAGCTGATTCTGATGGATGAGTTTTGAAAAGCCGAGTACATCATATGTTTTTTAGGCTGAATTTTCCACTTGACGGTTATCTTCTGGCGTTTTTTTCACTACAGTTATTTTTAGGCTGATTTTTTCACTCTGCACCCTGGCGTCAAAGCAATCCTAGGACCCTGCCAGACAGACCAGACAGACCAGACAGGACCAGGACAGACAGACAGGACCAGTGACAGACCCAGACAGACAGGACAGAACCCAGACACAGACCAGACAAGACCAGACAAGGACCAGACAGTCCAGACGAACCAGACCAGACCAGACAGACCGACAGACCAGACCGGACCAGACAGACCAGACAACAGGACAGACCAGACGACCCAGACATCCAGACAGACAGACAGACAAGACAGACCAGACAGAGCAGGATCAAGACCAGACAGACCCAGGACAGCAAGGACAGACGAGACAGGACCAGATCAGACCAGACAGGACCAGACAGGCACCAGACATACCAGACAGGACCAGACAGACCAGACAGACCAGACCAGTGGACCAGGGACCAGATGCGACCAGAACCAGATGGACCAGACCAGATGGACCAGACCAGATGGACCAGACCAGATGGACCAGACCAGATAGACCAGACCAGATAGACCAGACCAGACGAAACCAAACCAGACAGAGTTAGAGGAGTGAGATGATATTAACCGTGAGTGCTTGGTGGAAGCTTACTTGCTTATTTACTTATGGAAGCACGTGCATTACTGCGTCGTTTTGTGATGCATGCTATGACGTATATTTGATGTCAATTGCCACTTTGATTTTACGATTTGTTATATTTTGCTTGGGTTTCAGCATGCAGTTTTAACTTGTAGCACACGACGTTTTTGGTCTGACTGTCAATGGCGATGCTATGTTCCTTTTAACTGATGCCGACTGGCTTACTTCCTCTCAGGTTCTGCACGTCATCCGTAGGCTGCGGCTTACCTTAGCCCCGCCTCTCTCCCTGCCAGCCAACATTGTTTGTTGACCAAGCACGCACCCACTTTGGGACTTCATAGTGCTGAACTCCACTCTGTCGCAGGTTATATAATATGGCCGGCAGACTGTTTCACGGAACCCCGGATTTGACCCCGGGTCACCGGCACAAAAGACAGGAATCCTGCCCCTGCGCCAGATCGCTCCCCGCAGCAGATTACAATGCATGATTGTCCGTGTGCCACCAGGAGGTCGGGACCAGTTCGCCCGCGGCGGAGGTCGCGGCAGAGGCGGTCCCAGGGGCGGTGGCCGTGGCGGCGGCAGGGGCGCAGGCAGAGGTGCTCCTGCGGCCGCCCCCTACCACGCGATGGGTGCGCGGCCAGCCCGCGGAGGCTATGGCGCCGCCGAGGCTCCACAGCAAACGAAGACATACACCAACGACTACACAGGCACAGGCTACGGCGACTACACAGCAGGGTACGGTGACTACACGTCAGGCTATGGAGACTACTCAAGCGGTGGAGACTACTCAAGCGGTGGAGACTACTCGAGCGGCTACGGTGACTACTCGGGCGGCTACGGCGACTACGGCACGGCGGACGCGGCTGTGGATTACGCCGGCGGGTACGGCGACTACACGGGAGGGTACGGTGCCGACACGGCGGCGGCAGCGACAGCCGACCCCTCGGGATGGTCGGCCGGCAGAGGGCAGCAGAGGCGGGTGAGTACCGCGCCCGCCCGCCTTCAGAGACGAGGCGTCTCTGTCGCACCTGGTGCTCACTGACGGAAAGGCTGAACGCAGTGATAGTCAAGCTGGCTATGGCATATGCATCGTTTCTGTGGATGTAGTCTTGTTGAGTGTTTGGCTGACGTGATGTAATGACTTATAGAACATAGCGATATCCCTGGTAGCACACACTACTTTCACGACGTTCACAACGTAATTACGTCGTATGAACGTTATCCTGACGTCAACGTTGCCATGACGTTGTGACACGTTATGTGCACTTCAGACGGAGTGAGTGAGGCCGCGAAGCGTCCTCACTAACGTAGTCTTACAGATGGGCCAAAATCCGACTTCGTCTGCTTGCTTAGGTTGCTTGTGTTGCTTGCTTTGCTTGCTTGCTTCTTGCTGCTTGCTTGCTTGCTTGATTGCTGCTTGCTCGCATCCGCTCGCTGTGCTTGCTGCTTGCTTGCTTGCTTGCTTGCTTGCTTGCTTGCTTGCTTGCTGCTTGCTTGCTTGCTTGACTTGCTGCTTCTATCGCTTGCTGCTCTGCTTGACTTGCTTTGCTTGTTGCTTGTGCATTGCTTGCTTGCTGCTTGACGTGCGGTCTTCAGGAGAACTACCGTTTCATCTGCAATATTATGCAAAGTATACACTATAATCTTCGGCCGTTAATAACAAATGGTTATAAGCTACGTGAAAAAATTAAACACAAACTGAAAAACTCCACCATCCATAATAAAAAAAAAATGAATATCAGGTTGCAGTAAGCACTATACGCTTTGACTCTCGAATTCGACGCTCCGCAGTGAGAATCAGAAAATAAAAAAATTAACTAAGTGTCACAGAAGCCGAAAGATGAGGTAAACGTTAATTGCTTTACTATCAATCAAACAACCAAATGCTTATCAGTTGCCGGACACAAATGAAATAACTCGCTCCGTCTGCTTCATGCCATGCATGCCTTACTTGGCGGCGATATGTGTTATGGATCGCTCGGCCTGACGCTGTCTCCTATTTTCCAGGGCGGTCGCGGCTTGAATAAAACAATGCCATTCAAGTCCAACAACCGCTTCAACCCGATGGGCTCCGGCTTTTAGGCGATGCACCGGGTGGGGGCAGCTGCTGTCGAAGACGCTGCTGGTTTTTCTCCACTGCCGATCTTCTCGGAGCTTCGGAGTGCCGCTCGAAAGCCGAGTGCTGTTGACGCTTATCGTCATTTTCGAGTAGGGGCGCTTGCTTGTCCTTTCTTTCGGCTTTGCATTTGTTTCATTTGGCTTTTCATTTGTCGATTCATTAGTAAGTGGATATTTCGCTACTCATTATTTGCCGGCCAGAGATGGGAATCTTCGACTGCCGTTCTGGGGCTCGTTCAGTGACTGGTCCGTTGCCCTTGTTTGTAATGTAACACTTGCGTGTTTGGCTGGCTGATTCTGTTTAGGATGTGCGGTAAGTGGTTGCATGTGTAGCTCGATTCGTCTTGATTTGATCACGGCGAGTACAGCGCCAGTGCTGTTAACCGCGGGCCGCTGGTGCGATACTTCTGTTGCTGCTATGTCAGCCTGGTAAAGATTTTCTTTCATTTTCGTTGTGGTATTCTTGGATTTTGTACCTGTTCTTATACTAGTCAAGAAGTTTGATACATTTAAATAGGTCAACACATGAGTTCGTAAGTCTGAAGCAAAATCTATGATTTTTCCAAAACACGCTATCATTTGTGTTCGATAATGCTTAAGAATGTTATGTTCCCACTAACGGCGTATGAGCTCACACATACCGCATGCGACTGCCAGCGCTATATCGACAATACATGCCATTTTCACGCGACTCCTGTGTTTCGTAGCAGACGTGAGCCCCCGAACTACCTGCAGTATTTCGAGGCCACGGCGCCTAGGCAAGCGAGTTGATGACAGTCCACGTACCTATTATAGACAGCTTAAAGGAAATGTTTCACATTTGTACTGGTTAATGCCGAGGCTACGAGTGATCAAGGTCAAAGGACGGGGAACTGAAAAAAGTGACAACTTACTTCTCGATTTTCTTCATTTTTCACCCAAATGTAGCTAAGGTCAAGTTCCGCACATTGCAAATTATACATATTGGGTTTCACGTTGAAGTCGCTATTGGTTTATAAGCTATTGCGAAAATACGTCAGGTCAGGGGAGATATTCCCCCCCCCCCCGCTCCCCAGTCAATGTCAGGCTAACATATGCCGTTTTACTAAGAATGTTAGTGTTCCAAGTAAAGCATCGGGCCTTCTGGAGGATGTAGACTGGCCAAAAACGTTGGTTTGAGCGGCCGTCCGACAGAAGTCCAAAACTCATATTTTTTCATTGTTAATAGAATACAAAAAATACTCTCCTTTCTACAAGTTGCCTAGAATTTCTTTTAAATGTGATAATTTTCAGCCGATTTCGGTGGTTTTGGTAAAGCTATGAAGCTGATAGGCTCCCCTTGGGTCCATGTCCATGATGTTAGCAACGTATTCGTATTCGTATTTAAATACGTATTCAAAAATACGCCGATCACGCCCAAATTTGCACACCAGTTCTCATAAACGTTTGGTAGTAAAAATTATGTAGTATAGTTGAAATGTTGTGAAGTATAGTTGTAAAGATGTGTTTCATACAGCAAAAACTACAACTTACTACACTCGCGAGTTTACAACTGTACAACTCTACAATTGTACTACAGAAACGCTATGGCTGCTTTTTAAAACGCAAACTTTTACGAACCTACTTCATACAATCTACTTCTCTTTTATGAACACACTACAGTAGTAGGTTGTGAACTTGAAACTACAATTTTACTACTGTAGTAGGATTGTGAAAATTATTTATGAAAAAGAGCACAGCAGCGTAATGGCGTTATAACACTGCATGAAGTTATAGGAGCATATCTTAAACGGTTTGACCTACAGAGGTCACAATAGGTTACAAAAGGTCAAATACGGGGTACCATATAACTTTTTACCTAAATGACTTTGACTACCGTTTTGAACGTCAAAATACTTGGAATAGGGCAGGGATCATGCACACACAAAAGTTTTACCAACCCGGGTCACAGTTTGACCTGGGGACACAAATGTCTATTTTTTGAATGTGTGATAAATATGTGCGCGGTATACCTTAACCTTGGATCCGAATCCGTCCCTGTTTGTCCCCTCCCCCCCGATCGTTTTCAAAAATCGACATCGCTACCCACGGCCACGGTAGCCACATTTTTTATGGAAATGATCTCTTCTGCAGTCTGCACGTAAGGATATTTTAAAGTGCGTGGTGATGCCACCGCGTTCTTTCTGCAGCACTTGCTTAGGCAGAGCCAGTTATCCCTTTTATGCCAATAAAACACCTCACCAGGGGTGGAACTTTATATCTCTTGGGGACCCCCCAATCTTGTCAAATTTTAACATTAGGCCTATGGTGTTGCATGGTAAGAACTGATTTTAAATATATAAAATTAACATTAGAGCCCCCCCCGAGCGATTTCATAAAGTTCCGCTAGTCACACCTCACTTATGGCATATTTCCGGTAAAATAAGCAATATTATAAAAAATAAACTGGTTTTATTCAAACAACAGTTGCCGTTACCTAAATTGTTCATAAAATTCGATATTTGCATGCATTTTCATGCCAAAATTCACACACGACACCAACAAATTACCAACTCTTCAAACCAGAGATAAGAAAGATAAGAAAGCCACACAAGTGCGTACGAACGAACAGTATAATAATGAAGAGTCTCGTAAGTTTTGAATTGCAAAATAATTGTGTGATTCAGTCTAGAACTTAAAGATAATTAAAAACTCCAAAAATTGATAAAAACGAAAAAACGTGTGCTTGGCTGGCTTGGTTTCCTGCGTCTTTCAATTAATAGCTATCAACTTCTACAATCGTCTTCCAGAAGACAAAGAGCGCAAGAATGCGACATGCCAAGGTGGTCTGCACGCTCGAAAGGACCTTTCTTTGTATTTCCTCGCCAGTGTAGGGGGATGCCTTCCCTCTCATTTTTTTTCGTTCCGGTTAACTGGTCAAAGGAGGTCAACCGAGGTCACTGACCTTCGACGACCCTACCTCAGATGTCTTCTTAAGCTTATGTTCGTTGCTAGAACAGTTTGTGACGCTGATTTCAAATATGGGATCCGTGTTTCATAATTGTATGTTCCACTGGGGTCATGCGCTTTCAAAGGTCAACCGAAGTCAATGACCTCAGATGACCTGACATGATCTTTTGGGAATTTGACAGACTTGAGTTAATTTTGTGATGCTGATTTCAAATTTGGCGTCCATTTAGTGACAGCTAAGTTGTTCCTTTACAACTTAAGCTCGATTAGTATTCATTTTTTTACACATTTACGACTTGACATTAAGTTTTGGTTCTCTAACATGACCTTAGAGGTCATCTAATGACCCAGAACCTTAAAATCGGATGTCGATGGCTTCCTCTCGTCACAAGCAACACACAATTTTTTAATCGAAGCTCTATCTCAATTACTGGCCAAACACAAAGAAGGGTCCGTGCCCCCCCCCCCCTACAGGGTCACGCAAGTGATCGCCCTACACGGGCGAAGGTTTGAGCGTGCCTCGTAAACGGTCACTACGTCACAGCAAAATAGTGCATTTACTGCAGAAAGGAACACCGTTATAATTAGACCTTTTTAAACCCCCATGTTACACTGAAGGGATTTGTCCCTCGCGTGAAGTGAAATCCTCCCCCTCCCCCCAGTGGGACGTAAAATCCCCGCCATCGACGGTAAAAACGCGTTTTTCTCAACGTTTCTTCATGTTGACGACCCGCCGCCACTGGTGGATCCAAGGGGCGAGGCAATTCAGGGTCATGCCCCCACTCTAAGACATAAGTGGCCTGTTTGCCCCCCTTCTCCCAAAAAAAAAATAACGCACAAAAAATTCACCGCCTCAAATAAATTGCTTATCGGTTAATGATGTATAATAATATCTGCCTCTGTGACAATATATCATATATATATATAATATAATATATATATTATATATATATATATAACCACTCCGACGCATGTCTTTTCGCTGGATTTCCAGATGAGTTCCTGAACAGGTCGAAAGGCGTTTGAAAAGGTCGAAAGGAAGGGCCTACGAGACCTCGGACAAGAACCTGGCCTTTGAACAGTAAGAATGTAGTTGCCAGAGAAACACTATTGCATGCACTATTTTGCCGTAACAGCAAAATAGTGCATTTACTCGCAGAAAGGAAACCCGTATATTGCAGGACCTTTTTAACATGTTAACTGAAGGGATTTGTCCCCCGCAGTGAAGTGAAATCCTCCCCCTCCCCCCAGTGGACGTAAAATCCCCGCAGTCGACGGTAAAAACGCGTTTTCTCAACGTTTCTTCATGTTGACGACCCGACGCCACTGGTGGATCCAAGGGGGAGGCATTCAGGGTCATGCCCCCACTCTAAGACATAAAGTGGCCTGTTTGCCCCCCTTCTCCCAAAAAAAAAATAACGCAAAAAAAATCAAGCCTCACAATAAATGCTATCGGTAATGATGTATAATAATATCTGCCTCTGTGACAAATATATATATATATATATATATATATATAAACCACTCCGCGTCATGTCTTTTCGCGGATCCCAGATGAGTTCCTGAACAGGTCGAAAGGGCGTTGAAAAGGTCGGAACGGAAGGGCCCCTAGACGATCGGACAAGAACCTGGGCCTTTGAACAGTAAGAATGTAGTTGCCAGAGAATAAAACTGAAAATTTTCACGCCGCTCCGTAGTGCAATTTAATTACAAATTATATTATACCTATGCGGGCAAAAAATCGTGACGTTTCTCAGTGCATTCACGTGTTATGTTGCTACATTCTTGCATCATTGAGCAAAAAGTTCGCTTTAACACCTTTTTACCGCACTTTTAAACGCACAACAACATTTGTAGAGGTCTGCACCATGCACAATGCGACGCGATGCATTGAGGTTACCTTAGGCTTGGCTCCAATCACGGTCTGGTTCCAATATGAAAATGTCGTTTTCCACGACCTAAAATTAACATCGTCGCGCTGCTTCGTTATGTCACATCGGTGGCCATCGTCATATCGAAGCCATCGTCATCGTCTTCGGTAACGTAGCGCTGAATTGAATTAATTGTATATTTAGCCTCTTTTCCTCTACAAGGCCCACCGCAAGGGCGGATCCAGCCGGCCGTCTTGGGGGGGGGGAACCGTTTTGAGCGAACCTAACCTACTCCCAATTTCGAATTTCTTCTCGAATTTGGGCTCTTTTTGCAGCCTCTTGTTTTTCAATTATTTTTGTATTTTTTTTAAGCTTTTCGACCTTTTGGGATATCGCTAAATGTCAGCTTGCAGTTTTGTTGTTCCGATATTGTCTTACACTGAGCCATCTGAGCAAAATAATGTCAACTGTCAGCTGTACTTAGGGTCGTCGCCGATATTTTTAGTGGGAGATCGGCTAAAATTACGAAAAAATATCATTGCATGGTTTTATTCAATCTTTTGCAGCATTTGTAATATGGATTTTCATGTTATACTTATAGTAGGTACTTATTTAGCGCCGCGAAGCGGCGCGATTTTTTTCGGATTTGCCTTATAAAATCCAGAAAAAAGGCGGTGGGTCTTATAAAGATTAAGAAGCTAAACATGCTTTTAATTCAATTCACCGTTATAATGAACCGAAGACGATAGTAATGGCTTCGTTATGACGATGGCCACTGATGTGACGCCGTGAAGTGGTGAGAAAATGTTAATTTTAGGTTATGGAATTGTTTTTTAATAGTTACTGGAACCAGACCGTGAGCGGAGCCAAGCCTCGCGTAGCCCTTATTCCTGGTTGTACAATGTACAATGTACATCACGGTATGATGAAAAATATATAAATAAAGGTAGTTTTTCATATGCATATTCTTTAGATAGTAAATCTCGATGACCGGTGGCAGTCAGCGCTCAATGGTGCATATGATAATAATAACTGTTTACATATGTATTATGTATGTATCGAACTGTAA